>JAOXYD010005630.1:0-15444 GCA_028565735.1 Pinacopodium congolense | reverse complement strand
GTGATATTGGTTTGCATTTGACCATATCAAATTTTTGTAATAAACCCCTGGTATTTTTCTCTTGACACAAAAATATTCCCTCATTTATATGATTAACTTTTAGTATGAGAAAATGATTGAGTTTTCTTAGCTCTTTTCTTTGAAATAAAACTAACAATTTTCTCTTTTTTTTACAAATTTCCTCTTCTTCATCTCTAGTGATTATCAAATCATTTTCATAAACTAGTACACTTACTAATTTATCTCTATATGCTTTGATAAATAAGCCCAAATCTACGTTTGCAAGCGAATACCACTTTGAATAAAAAATTCATAAATCTTACCGTACTAAGCTCTTAGTGTTTGTTTTAGCCTATAGAAAGCTTTACGAAGTTTGTAAACATATTCAAAATGAGTTGTACTCTCAAATTATTTTGGTTGATTCATGTATATATCTCAATCAACCTCTCAATGTAAAAAGACATTCTTCACATCTAGTTACCAAAGCTTCCAAAAATTGCTATTGGTAATACTAGCAAAACATGTATAGTGATTATCTTTGCTATAGGACTAAAGGTTTCATCATAGTCTAGCCTATAGGGTTGGTAAAATCCTCAAATCACTAACCATGCCTTGTGTCTTTTTATTGAGCCAATTGGACAGACCTTCATCTTGTAAACCCATTTATAAGATATGGGTTTTACATCTTAAGGTAATGGTAGTAAGTAAGTCTTAAGTCCTATTTTCTTTCAATACTTGGAGCTCTTCCTCCATTACCTTTCTCCAATCATCCTTCTTGATTGCTTCTTCAAAATTTGTTGGTTCATTTTCTTGAACAAGAGCCATATCACCATATCTTATATTACACTTTCAAATCCTGTTTGATGGAATTGTTATTGTTTCCCATCATTACCATCAATTTTTTATTAACTAGGTCTATCTTCCTCCATAACTTTTTGATGCACTCCAGTTTTTCACGAGCTTACAACTGAATTTGTTGGAGTCAATTCTTTCACTATTTTAGATCTTGGACTTTCTTCTATATTGATCCTTTCTTGTAATCTCTCCTCCATTTCTTTTGAATTTGGAAGTATTACTTCTAATGATGTCTACGAAGAAGCTTTATCAAACACCATATTTCTTAATGTATAACATTTATTAGTTGGATCATAGCACCTCCATGCTTTTCGTTTGTTACTATACACTATAAAGATGCGTCGAATTACTTTTTATCAAGCTTCCTTCATAAGTTATCTAGTAAGAAAACATAACAGATATATCTAAATACTCTAAAACAACTAATTATAGGCTTTACCTTCCATAACATTTGAAAAGGAGATATAAACTCGAATCTTGCTTATGGTAGTCGATTAATCACTTGCACTGTTATCCTCATACACCCTACCCAAAATCTCCCTAACACATTTCTAGCACAAAGCATGCTCTGACATATCTCTGTTATATGTCAATTCTTTCTTTTAACCACTTTATTTTACTATAAGGTTGTTAGACATGTCTATTGTCTTCTAATCCCAAATTCTTTTAAATATTTAGAAAATTTTTTGATGTATACTCTCCTCCATTATCCGTATGTAAGCACTGAGTCTTCTTATCTATCTATCTTTCTATTTCATCTTTAAATTCCTTCAATTTATCAAATGATTTAGATTTATCTTTTATAAAATAAACCCAGACATACTTGGAATAATCATTAATGAAGATAATTATATATCACATTCCACTAATTGATGGTTGCTTCACTAGACCAAATGCATCTTAATATACAAGCTCCAATGGCTCAGTGGCTCTATAACTTGACTCCTCATATGTAATTGATGTGTGTTACCAAATTGACTTATGAAGAATATGATGTCTACTTGAAATTTAAGTTGGGGAAGAGCTTTGAGCATGGATTTGTTCATCATTATTTTTAGCTTCTAGTATCTAACATGTCTATGACATACATGCCATAGGTCTGCTATTTCATTCTTTTGAGCTTTATCTATGTATGTAGATTCTATTGATAAAACGTATATAGAGTTTAATAGTTAATCTCCAAACTTAGTGTGTCTAATGTTAATACCTGTCAACAAACCTTAATATCATTTAGACCAAAAACCACATAATTTTTATATCTATTAAGACACGGAAAGTAGATTTTTTGTTACACTTAGAATGCGATACACGTCTCACAATTATATCATATTAGTGTGAGATCATGGTGTTTTTAAAGCTTCTTCAATATGAGCAATTGGCAACCTTGAATTGTTAGTTGTTACAATCTCTCGACAACTTGTATAGTCTAAAAAATTATCCAACTTTTTTTATTACACGTTATACAATTAGAACAACATGAGTTAACAATCCAATTCTCTTTGTAGTCAATTTTCTTAAATTATCGTGCTATTAGTGTATTCACATCAACATCTTCCTCTATAGTGCTAGAACATTTATCCTCTTATTATCTGAAAGAATACTGTTTGTTACGAATGCCATTGATGTTATTATTTTATTGTATAACCTCTGCAAATAAGATTTTAGCATCCCATTCTTCTTCACAAGTCTCTTTAACTTTGTTACTACTTAACATAATAGCATTACCTTCAGTTGGCTTCTTATTAAAGTAGCAGTCTTAGGCATAGTGATCCTTTTTTCCACATTTAAAGAATTCATCATTTTTCTTTTTATAACTTCTTAACTAATTTTGTGAAGCTCCCCCTATTTTAATACTCTTTTGATCTTCTTTAGAAGATTGATTGTCACCATTTGTCTTATTCTTAAAGTCTCTCAACTATTTCGGTTGACACTTTTCTTCACTGGTAAATAATGCCTTTTCATTACTTTTTAGTGGGACCTTTATCATTTGTTTAGCCAAAGTTTTTTTATTAACTAATAAATTTTCAAACTATTCCAAAGAAAACTAGGTTGGCCATTCTTGGATAGTTGCAACGAACCTATGATATTGGGATCTCAACCCATGACTAATTGTTTTTCTTTTATGAGAATCACTGATTGCTTAAAATCTCATTGTAAAGAGACTTTACTTTAGAAAAGTTCTAACTGATTCACATACAATTTTATTTGGTTACCATTAACTCATTCTCCAAATATTGAAGCCACATCTCATTCTTTTTAGAGTAACATGATGCAAGAATATCCCATGCCTCTTTTAATGTTTTTACATCTTTTACAAATTTAAGAATATCATCTTAAACAAACATTTTAATAGTGTATAGATCCTTACTGGTCTTTGCCTTCCATCTTTGAGATGTAGTTATAAATGCTTCAGTTCCCTTATCTTCATGTTCTGCAATATTGCTTCCACCAATAATTTTTCATAACTCTTAATCTTTGAAGTACGACTGTATTATCGCCTTCAAGGAGCTATAGTTTTGATCATTGATATTTTTCATTATGCACATGATTTGAAATTCTATTATTGTGATTTAGTTTTGATCCATGATCAATAACCTTAATAGTCCCAGACTGCTTCATGAGTAACAAATTTCAATTATTGTACGAACCACAATCCCAAATTGTCTCGCTTTAATTTGATATGAATACCGATCCTAGATTGACTATGCTCTAATACTAAATTATTGAACTGAACCCTTAAGAAAAATGGTGAAAATTACAATTTATATTAAACCTAAATGAGTGGTTGACTATTGAGCATTATAGGAAGTCCCACGACTATGACCTTTGCTATGGGACTATTAGGCTTCACTCTTATTTAAGTGAAACTTTAGGTCTTTTTCAAAAAAATTTATCCTTGGATGACCTAAAGCTAATACCAAGAGACCAAGTGTTATTTTCAAGAAAAATTTACCGAATTTTAGAGTAAATTGAAGAAAAAAAATAAATCCAAACATCAGGAATTGCAAATCAAGATTAAAGTTTCATTAGTATATATAGAAGATGTAACGATTCAAGCATCATAGGAATGAGCTTTCAATTCCCTTATTCTTCTTTGATTGTTTTTGTTTCTTTTAATATGTTTAAGAACAAAATTCTTATAAGATATAGATATTATAAACTCTAAAATGTAATGTTAGTTGTTTAATCTTTGATTTAATATATGAATCTCCAAACTTTTCATTTAGATTTATCTATGGATACAATGGCTTGGTTTTCATTTTTATATGAATGTAATTGTCAATTTTATATTTTATTTTATATATTTAGATCTAATTATCATCTATATGAATAAATCAGTTCATATCATCTATATGAATAGATCGGTTCATATAAGTCTTACATGGAGATCTAGAAATATACTTAAATAAGATTTTTGGGTTTAATGTGAATTTATCTAAAACAATAGGTTTCATAAATCACAATAATGCTTCCAACCGAGGAATTAATTGATAAAATTTTTTATTAACTAACCAAAATGATAGAAATTGTATAACTCAAGAAAGAGTATGATTCACTTTAAGAATCCTACACTCTAAGCAAATATGGATAGAACATTAAATTGAAGTTAAACAATAAACATGAATATATCTTGGAGGGATTAATCACTAAGTCCTAGCATCTTTAATTACATCTTAATTTAATAAATTTTCTTGGGATTTCTTAATTAGTTGTTTAATTTAATTTTGTTAATTATTCAATCAATCATCGAACTAGATATGTTAAATAATAGGGAGAAGGCAATTACTAGTAGTCTTTAACAATCCCTGTAGGATGACAATTCAAGTTTATCTTAGTTATACTATAGAGTGATAGGTGCACTTACCTATTAGGTCTTAGTATTGTTTGATTTGAGGTTAGATTCATTTTGTTAAAACTTTTATGATCATAAAAGGATCATCAAGTTTTTTGTGTGATTATCGAGGATTAAGGATATTAGGATATCCATATATTTATTAGTCTAATTATTTTTATTTTCTTTATTTTGTTTCATTATGAAACTATAATTAGAGAGATAGCCAAATGAACCACGAACATTAATGAAACTATACCTATAGCTCTAGTTGGACCTAACACTTAAACTACTCCTAACTTAATAAGAGCTACTTTAAGACTCTCTTAGGTATATATCATCAACAGTAATCCAAAGAGGAGTCAAGACTACCACTATGTGGGATCTTAAATGAATTCATAGATAACAGTAAGGTTGATAAAAAAAATAAAAGATAAAGAGGAGTCATGAATAACATTATGTGGGGTTTTAAACAAATTCATTTATAGCAATAAGATCAGTTAAAAGAAA
This sequence comes from Pinacopodium congolense, assembly GCA_028565735.1. NCBI lineage: Eukaryota > Viridiplantae > Streptophyta > Magnoliopsida > Malpighiales > Erythroxylaceae > Pinacopodium > Pinacopodium congolense. Next base: position 10,247 of record JAOXYD010005630.1, on the reverse strand, counting down.
TTGGAAGCTTCTCTTCGTGACTTGGAGATTCAGATGAGATAGTTGTTTGAATCAGTCATCTAATATGAATAATTTGTATAACCTAACATTGCTCAAGATAAATCAAGGGAGTAAGAATGTATAAATTCAATTAGAAATGAAGAGGGGTTGAAAATTGAGATCAATAAGAATAATGAGAAATTTGTTGAGGATAATAACACTAAAGAAGATAAGAAAGCATATGAGGATGTTGACTTTACTGGTATTACAACTTTTGATAATCGAATGGGTAGTGCATATCAAGATTTTGTGACATGGATTTGCATGAGATGTAAAAATAGTGAAATACAAAAGCCAATAGTAGGTATAGTGAGCTATAAGATGGTGGCATCTCATAAAAGAAATAAGGAACAAGTTTTAGATGGTGGAACTATAAAGAAGATTAAGATTCTCTAACGTTAAGGTTCAACTAAAAGATCTTAAAGAAGCATTTATTCAAAAGCAACTCAATGTTCATTCTATCTCTTTTGATTGTTTTGACTTTAATTCCTTGGAATTTATCTCATTTAGATTTACATTTGATTACATTTGCATGTAAGATTATGTTTATGGTTCTTTGAATTTATTTTCAATCTTGATTGCTAAGTTGCTTTATTTGTGAAGAATTTTATTTAGAATGATTTTTAGAGGATTCAGAGCATAAATTAAGTGAAAATTTACAAATTTTGACAAGTGGACAGTGTGTTCCCACTTACTCTTTGACACGTTCCCTGTTATTAAATTAGGAGATTTTTAAAACTGGATTTTCTTCATAGTTTTTCACTCTTCTGTCAAATTTCTCTCAAATTTCTTATCTTTGATCATCTAACACACCCAAATCAACCTCCCAAAGTAGTTTTTAGTGTATTAAATCAAGATTTTTGATCAAATTAACAAAGTATTTACTTATTCTTCGCAATAATTAAAAATTGGGGTTTTTATTGAAACTTAGGTTTTAAATTTGGGTGATTTATTTCTAGTCAAATTTATGGGGCTTTCACTATCCTTTAAGTTATATGTTGATTTATGTTTCTCTAACATGTGAAATAGCCCTTGTTTATTATTCCCCATTTGCCTAAGAGTTGATTTGGTTGATTTTGTTGGAAAAATAATATTGAAATCATATTAAGGTGCAGTAGAATAAAATACAAATTTTTTCTTAGAATCAACTTTAACATAATTTAATTCGAAATATATAATAAAAAAAGAAACAATGTTACACTAATATGTTTTCGATTTTTCTATTGAAAATTTTCTTTCTATAAATCTAACAACCACTAACCATTCAAGCGTCTGGGCTCTAATGATATCTAGTGATCTATTTAAAGGAGAACTCAAGACAATTTGAGAGGAAGAATAAAAAGTGCTAACTTGTTCTTTTATTTTCTTCCTTTTATATGAAAAATATTATTTTTCACATCCTTAAACTTTATTAAAATAACAACTAAAGTCATACTTTAATCATAATTACAAATAAGTCCTAATAAGATCATATATCATATTTTGACCCTTAAAGTTTCTAAAACTTCTTAATTAAGTCCAACTTAATTAAAAACTTTTTCTTCTCCTTTAATAGACCTTTAATGTATGACCCATTAAGTTCTTAATATATTGGCAATGATTATAAATTACAATTCTAATTCACAATTGGAATTAGATAAATTAAAAATCCTTTTAATTTATCTTTAATTCTCTAATTAAACAATTTATAATCATAAATCATGATTAACGTTTAGCAACATGTCATGACCACTCAAATATTAGGAATATCAAAGTGGTTTGACTTAACTTTTTCATCCAATTTTTCAATTGGAATTAGAGTATGGAATTAGTATATACTAAACAATCCAATCATATTTATTCTTCTTAATTAGTAAATGATTTATAATTGCTATTTGAAAAACAACTTTTCCAAATTTCAATTCACTCTGTTTAGAGATTCTTAAATCATTACTAATTAAGAATAGTGGAAGTTTCTCCCTAACTACTTTAAGGTGATGAATCCTTTATTATTTCATTCAACTATTTCTATATATTTCACACTATATCCAATAACTAACAAATTAAACTACTCTAAGAATAGAACATAAGTAGCATTAAAACATAGTAATTCCTACTTGAGATAACTTTTGTAATCACAAGTCTAAGAATCAATTATACAACTATCATAATAAAATAATCTATAGACGCACAAGAAATACTCTATTTGAGATTCTCATAATTGGATCAGTTTAGTAAACTTGTTCTCTAATAAACACCAATACGTTTGTTTAAGTGTTTTTATACTTTAACTTATGAGATCAATTAATTTCTTTATAAGAAAGAAACAAAATATATGCTAGTCTAACCATTCTTTCAATATCTCATCTTAATGAAACTATGACTAGAAATATTTTAGGAATAATACTAAAAATTTAATTTGAATATCATAAGTATAATCTCATTATAATTTCTAATTACACCATAATTATTCCAAGGATTTTATCTTTATTATTACTAATTAAGTATTATTAACAAATACTTATAAAGATAAAGAATGTTTTTTATTAAATAAATGTGCAATGTCATACATGTAATTTTATAACCAACTGATTGGCTGCAAAGATATAAGCCAACAGATTTTTCATACGATCTATAGTTCATCTTATAATAATTGTGATTTTGATGTTTTATTTTAGTTAATTGTAAATTATTAAGGCTTTATCTATTCATAAGAATCACTTGGTGATGCTAAACACTTTATGGCAAATTCTTTTGAACTAAATTTTAGTGATAACTGTGGTTTTGATTGTTTAAGGAATTAAGATTGATATACGTTGCAATTGAATTAATTATAAATAACATGCGTTTTTTAGTTTGGGATTACTATTATCATAGGCGCTTAAAGAAGGCTTACATGTTAATTATGAATCATGAGTACCTTATTATCTTTTCCATTTTTCCTAATGGATGAATTGCACATGTTATTCTTACTTCTTGCACTTGAGAGTTGATGATCTTAAATGTCTCATAAGCTTTAGATTTGAACAATTATAGAACATATTGATTGATTTCGTGTTTTTAGTGCATTCATTTATTCATTGGATTATGAATGATTATAAAGCTTATGGATTATGAGTATTGGGCATAAATATGGTTTATTCACATTTAGGCTCGATTTAATGGCCACCTCCTAGAGATGACAATTGATGCGTGCACACGAGTTAGACTTAGTAAAAGCAAACTATGCTTTTATTTTATTTTGTTTTGTTTCTTTTTATTGTATTTAATTTTAATTTTATTTTCATGTTATCATGGATGCTTTAAACATTTGCATTTTTTAAGCTTTTTATTTTCTTTTACCATTATTGATCCCATCATTTTGAAAACTTGTACTTAATGATTATATTTAAGAATAGAAACAAGCTTTGATTTTAATTACCCCTAAAAGGCGCTTAAGAAGGGGGGGGGGGGGGAGGGAATTAGGTTCTAAGAAAATTTTAAGTAAAAAACACAAGAATGAAATCAACAATCATTTGAAGAAGCTAAATAAACAATTAAATTAAATGCTTAAAAATAAAAGAGAAATGGAAGAAGAGTTACAACCGATTTATTCTAATTTGGCACAATCCACTTACCCTACATCTAGTCCCCAACACCACTGTTGAGATTTTGTTCTTATTGCTATTAACAAGAGTACGTAATACAATCTTTTTTACAGGCTCAAGAATAACCTTTCACTCTCCATTTTCTAAGGCTTAGGAATAACCTATCACTCTTCTTTTCCAAGACTCAAGAAAAACCCTACAACATTATTTTTATAATAAAGGTCATAAATAACACCTAAGAGGGGAATGAATTAGGTTCTTAAACTTTTAAAGCAAATATACAAAAATAAACTAACAATAATTTGCGGAAACTAAGTACACAACTGTGAAATAAATAATATGAAGAATACTTGTAATTATTGAAAATAAAATAAGAAATACAAACTTAATAAATTGTAATAACTTACAAATCCTTTTTGACTCAAGGATAACCAACTCTTCTTTTTCAAGGCTTAAGAATAACCTTTAGACAAGTTCTTTTTATAGGCTCAAGAATAACCTCGAAATACTCCTTTTTAAAAGATCATGAATAACCTTCAATGATAAGGAAACTTCTCACTAGTAGAGAGAACTCAAATCTCACAAAAAAATTGATAAGAAAAGCACTCTTAAACACATATACACTTTAAACTCAAAAGAAACTTGATCAGACTTTGCTTAGACTCGTTAAACTTGTGACTTGTCTCTTCTTCTACCACTTAACCCTGTACTTATATTGTAAAATACTGATTAATTATCCATTGCTGAATTAATTCCTTTTGACCTTTGGATAACTCTTGTTACTATTGCATAAATTTTCTATCCGTTGGGTAAATTTTCTATCCGTTGAGCAATATGACCGTTGCACTTTATTCGGTCGACCGAACATGGGCTTCTAAACTTGTTCATTCGGTTGACTGATATCAACGGTTTGGTCGGTCGATCTTCATTCGGTCGGCTGATCTCTAAGTTCTGTTTCATTCGATCCAAGACGTTCATTCGATCGACCGATCTTCATAATTCGGTTGACCGATTTTCCTTCAGTCAGTAGATGCTTCCTTCAGCACTGTGTTCGGTCGACCAATCAATATTAAGTTGAACGACCTTCGGTCATGTATCAATGATGTTAATATCTTAACGATCTTATTTTCAACATACCTATCTTTAAACACACTTAAACAAAAATATTAGTAGAAAGGGTGTTTTTTCATCATCAAAATCGGGTGGAACCTTCCTTGGTTTAACAATCTCCCTCTTTTTATTGATGACAAAACTAAATGATTTAAACAACACAATCAGTTCAACATGATCAAATTTCAAGATTCATATCTCACTAACTCCCCTTCCTTCATGCATGTCTAACTCCCCCTAAATTAAACAAAAATTCAAAAACAACTCCCCCTTAAACATGTAAGAATTGAAGAATAGCTCCCCCTAAAAACATGCATACTTCTCTGGCTTTTTGGAATCAACATAAAAGGTGTAAACATAACAATCAAAGAGAGAGACCATTGATCGTACCAATTTCTTTTCTAATCATATAAAAATGATCTTCACATAACAGTTTAGTAAAGATATCAGCTAATTGATGTAATGTGTCAAAAAATCCAAGTTCAATATCGCCATTTTCCACATGAACTTGAATAAAATAATATCGAATTTCTATATGTTTAGTCCTAGAATGCTATATTGGATTTTTAATCAAATAGATCATACTTGTATTGTCACACCGAATAGGAATTCTAACAAGATGCAAACCATAATCCCTACGTTGTTGTCTAAGCCACAATACTTAAGTGCAATAATTACTGGCGGCTACATATTTAGCTTCTACTATTGACAATGCAACAGAATTTTATTTTCTATAAAACTATGAAACTAATGCATTTCCTAAAAAAATGACATGCACCAGATGTACTTTTTTTGTCTAATAAACTATCCGCATAGTCGACATTATAATATCCAACCATGTTTAAACATGCATTTCTAGGATACCATAGTCCTAAATTCAAAGTACCACACAAATATCATAAAATACGTTTAACATCTAACAAATGAGATTTTTTAGGAGAAGATTGAAAACATACATATAAATAGACACTAAACATGATATCTGGATGACTAGTAATTAAATATAATAAACTTCTAAATATACCTCGAAAGAGATTTACATCTACCTGTTTTCTATCTTCATCTTTGTTCAACTTAGTAGATATGCTCATAAGAGTGCCTAAGGGTTTTGATTGATCTATACCAAATTACTTTAGAAGCTATCGTGTATACTTTGATTAACTTATGAAGATACCATCCTTTATTTGCTTGATTTAGAGTCCGAGGAAGAAATTTAATTCTCCCATCATGCTCATTTTGAACTCCCTACTCATACTCTTAGCAAAATTTTCACATAAACGTTCATTAGTAGCACAAAAAATAATATTATCTACATATATTTGAACAATTAACAAATCATTTTGATCTTTCTTAATAAATAATGTAGTATCTACTTTCCCTTTTTCAAAATCATTTGCAAGTAAAAATGTACTTAATCTATCGTACCATGCTTTAGGTCCTTATTTTAAGCCATATAATGCTTTGGATAATTTAAAAACATGTTCGGGTGTATCATGTTGTTCAAAACCAGGAGGTTGTTCAATATACACTTCTTCTTGAATAAAACCATTTAAAAGCACACTTTTTACATCCATTTGAAAAAGTTTAAAACCCACGTGAGATGTAAATTCAAGAAATAGTCTAATAGTCTCTAATCTAACTACAGGAGCAAACATCTCATCATAATCTATTTTCTCTTCTTAGTTATACCCTTTAGCCACCAATCTAGCCTTGTTTCTCACAATGTTTTCTTATTCATCTAATTTATTCTTAAAAACCCTTTTTGTACCAATGATAGGATGATCTACGGGTCTAGGTACTAAAGTCCAAACCTTATTTCGCTTAAATTTTTCTAACTCCTCATTCATAACTAAGATCCAATTCTCATCATCTAAAACCTCTTTTCTATTCCTAGGTTCAATCTTTGAAAGAAAAGAAATATAAGATAAATTAAAATTTAATTGAGTGGTTACCCCTTGGTGAACATCACCTATAATTTTTTCGGCGGGATGATCCTTCTTGTACCTTCAACCTCTTGGTAGCTCTTGATGTCCTCCTTCTTTACTTGGTTCAAAAATTTGTGATGTTTGTACATTATCTTCAAGTGAAAGATGTTCTAATCCCTTAGATACATCTGCACCATCAAACTCAAGTACTTTTTTTCTTTCGAAAGGATTAGTTTCATAAAAAACATCATGCATAGATTCTTCAACAACATGAGAGTTCTTGTTATAAACTTTATATGCTTTACTCGATAAAGAGTATCCTAAGAAAATTCCTTCATAAGTTTTAGAATGAAAATTTCTCAAACTATCTCTAGTGTTCAAAATATAATATTTGCAACAAAAAACTTTGAAATGACTAATTTTTGGCTTCTTGCCTTTTAAAAGTTCATAAGGAGTTTTATTAGCTTATGTCTAATATTCACCCTATTAATGAAATGATATGCATATACAACGGCTTTAGCCTAAAAATACTTTGGCAAATCATACTAATTTATCATATTTCATATCATTTCTTGCAAAGATCTATTTTATGTTCTACTACACCATTATGTTGAGGTGTCCTAGGTGTAGAAAAATTATGCGCAATTCCATGATCATCACAAAAGTATTCAAACATATCATTTTCAAATTCTCTACTATGATCACTTCTAATAGATGCAATAGATAAAGACTTTTCATTTTGTATTTTTTTTAACAAAACTAACAAAAGATTTTAAACATTCATCTTTTGAGCTTAAAAATAAAACTCAAGTAAAACGACTGAAATCATCGACAATAATAAATGCATATGATTTTCTTCGTAAACTAGCTACTCTAGTGGGACCAAATAAATTCTTATGAAGTAATTCAAAAGGTCTAGAAGATGTTACCAATTTTTTACTTTGAAATGAGCTTCTTACTTGTTTTCCCATTTGACATCCTCCACAAATTGTGTCTTTTTCGTACTTTATAGTTGGAAGTTCTCTAACAAGTTGTTTTGAGTTGAGCTTTGAGAGGAAATCCATACTTGCATGTCCGAGTCGTCGGTGCCAAGTCCAAGCACATTCACTCAAAGAAATTAAACACTCATCTTCTAGGTTAGTAACATAATATAAATCAACAATGTAAATATTTCCTTCCCGTTTTCCTAAGAATAAGACACTATCATTATCTATCTTAGTGACCACACATTTATCTCTTATGAAACTAACCTTGTAATTCTTATGACATAATTTACATAAAATTAACAAGTTATGTTTCAAACCTTTAACAAATAAAATATTATCGATTAGTGGACAATTATCTTTACCTACTTTGCCTATACCAATTACCTTACCCTTGGAATTACCCCTAAATGTGACGGATCCTCCATCCTTGATTTTTAAAGTGATAAATTATGAAGGATCCCCAGTCAGATTTCGTGAACATCTGCTATCTACATACCATTTGTTTCTTCTCTTTTCTTACAAGATAAATGAAAATAATTTTTAGGTACCCGTTTTATATAGCATCCTTAAATGCTAATATACCTAACTCATGCCTTAAAAAAATTACACAGATAAAAATTACAAATAAGAGTTAAAGAAATATCACGCAATTAAGGTTTTAATAAATGTAGGCAGATCACAAGATAATTATAAACATTAGAGTAAAACTGTGATTTTTCAACCTATTGGCCAATCGGACCATAGCATCAGTCGATCGAACAATCAAGTTTTGTTTTATCGATCGACTAGACTTATCCATCGGTCAAATAAACAACGTTCGATCGACCAATGTCACCAGTTCAGTCGATTGAACCTTTGAAGAAGGTAAAAATAAAAAATCATACATGCAACAAATTATAAACCATTGCAATACAGAACAAAAAAAAAAGCAACTATCTAGTTTTCAAAATCCATATAGTTTTTGTCTTGTAAAAATTGTTGTTTATGTAACCACTTGAGAAATTGTTTAGTTGGTCATAGCAAAAATAAGAGACATGTCCATGATAGCTGCAATAAGTGCAAAATAGTGGAATGTAAGTCCTATATGCATTTCTATAGTCATTTTTATGTCTAAAATCATTTTGAAAATTTTGTTAAATATTTTTTCTAGGATGTATGAAAGTCTTTTTATCATTAAATTGATGTTGGGAGAATTTTCTAGGTCTTGATGTGTATATGAATGCATGATGCTTAGATTGCAATCTACTAGGAACATTCTGAATATTTTTAGGAGTATATTCATCTTCTAAATTCTTTTCTTTCATAAAAACAGTCTTATTAGTAGATACTCCATTTTTATATCCTAAGCCATGTTTATTATTTTCGAACTTTTAAATACTTAATAAAGTATCTAGTTTTCCTTTTCCTTTGTTGAATTTTTCTAGTGATTCCTTGAGGAATTCAATTTCTTTCTTTAAAGACCTATTTTCATTTGCTAGCTCATCATTGTCTTTATTAATTAAAGTCATATCTTTTTTAAGATTATCATTTTCCAAATTACATGCATCTAATTCCCCTAAGGCTTTCTTATGCTTATCATGTAATTCCTTATTCTTTTTGGTTAACTTCTCTATGTGTTCCAACACTTCATCATGCGCATACTCACATTCATCTTTACTAGATGGAGAACATACTTCGTTATGCGCCATAAAACACATGTTGACTTTTTCTTCTTCTTTGGAGTCGCTAGATTCAGACCAAAAGGCTTTCAATGCTTTCTTTTTCTTGAAGTCCTTCTTTTCTTTTCTCCACACCTTCTTTTCCTTCTTCTTCTTCTTGTAAGTGGGGGCATTGTGATCTCAAATGTCCCTTGTTACCACACTCAAAATATATTGTGTTAGATAATTTATATTTTGAGTAAGATGTACCTTTTTGGTGTGTTGAGGAATTTTACATAAACTTCTTTAACCTTCTTGTGATTAATGCGAGCTTCTCGTTCCCGCTTCCAATCGATAATTCTTCATTATCGTTTTCCTCATTTTTGTTTATTTTCAACGCCACAATTTTCTTCCTCGACACCTCTTATTCCTCTTTGATGTTTTTCATCCTCATCTCATATGTTAGAAGTGAATTAATGAGCTCATTGAGAGGTAGTGTGTTGAGGTCCTTTGCTTCGTGTATCGTTGTTACCTTTGTTTCCCATATCTTTGGTAAGGACATTAGAATTTTCCTATATAACTCAACACTAGACTAGGTCTTATCTAGACCTTTTAGCGCACTAATAATATTATTGAAACGAACATACATTGAAGAAATAGTCTCATCATACCTCATACAAAAAACTTCATAATCATGAGTAAGCATACCTATTTTGGTCTCTTTGACTTAATTTGTACCTTTATAAGTAATTTTAAGAGTGTGTCATATATCATATGCAATTTCACACATTGCAATCCTATTGTATTATTCCATGCTTAAGGCATAATATAAAATATGCGTAGCCTTATTATTCAAGGATATTGACCTCTTTTCATCTAGGTTACACTCATTCTCTTTCTTTAGAAATAGTTCATTTCCTATGAGCTTGGTAGGCATTATAAAAGGTTGAGTTATCATTATCCATAAATCTATATTTTCCCATA
>JAOXYD010005612.1:0-15444 GCA_028565735.1 Pinacopodium congolense | reverse complement strand
ATGATGATTTAGAAACTCAGATATGGGTCTTAGCTGCAATCTCCAATTTACAGAACTCAAAAATACAATCAGAAACTCGAAATCTAAGTGTTTGAAGCTTAAGTGTTCAAGGAAGAACAAGAAGAGAGAAGCTAGAGCTTCTCACTCTAAGTTGATCTGATTCCTAGCTAATTGATGCGTGTTATCTGGTGTTTTTGGCTCTATGCAAACTCTAGAAGATCACCCCTCACATACCAGAAGACAAGGGAATTAATTGATATCACGCCAAGGTTGAAATCTGCAAGACACCAAGTTGAAATTGTTGACTTAGAGTACAACGGCATCCTACCACCCTACAATGGCATCCTCTCATGGTGTAGTTATAGCCCGACTTCTGGAGAGCTAACGACCCCCTATTCTTCAGAAACGGCACCCTCTCTAGGGGGCCATTAATGGTCAACACAAAGAGGTATTCTTTGATGTTTTTGATCCAATCTTCATCATTAAGCTACATTCTGCAAATCAAACATTATAGGTCATCAATTAAACAATTAGACATTAAATTAGGGGGTCATAATTCAACAAATTAACCATAAAAATCATATCAATTTGACCCCTATCTGTGGTCAAGCTAAACTAAGGCTCAACAAGCATTCAATCTAACAAAAACACATCTTATAACCTGTTTATAATCGAAATCAATCCCTAACCTCAGCTAAAAATGAATTAATCACACATATTAATCAAAGGAACACAATAGATGGTCAGAATATGCACATCCATAGATTAATAAACACAAACAGAATCTTTACAACCTATGAAATGAAGACACAGAAGACAAACAAATAGATGGTCACTCCCTGAAGTTCTCTACAAAGTGTCGGCACTTAAAAGCCCTAAAAACACAAGATTTGGATTGAAAAATGACGTAGACTATAAAACAAGACAAAAATCTGCATAAAGAAGATGAATGGTGATGGAGATGATGATTCAGGTGGCTCCCTATTATTTTTTTATGTAAATTTGCTATTTATAGTCCCCTTTAGGTGTCCTTAGGATTTAGGAGCTGATGCTACATCATTTTGTTATGATTTGGCACTAAATTGAATGAAATGTTGTGTACTGTGCCTTCAATGGCGCCTTGTCTGCTGATCAATGGTGGGCTGGAGGGTGTCATTAATGGTGTTGGAATCGACCATCAATGGCAGGGTGTTCATCCTTCAACGACACCCTGGCAGGGTACTATTGATGCTCTATCCATCTGCCCTTTTACTTAAAAATCAGTCCAAACTCCTCTAATGTGCTCTAAACACCAAAGATTCCTGAAATCAACATCAATAACTCATAAATGGTGCTTTTCATACATTCAAAATCACCAAAAAATAACTATCAACAAAAAAAAAATTCAAACACATATGATCAACACTCAAACAACATTTTAATTCACTGAAACATATCAACAAACATACATTAAATCAATTTAACACATTTCAACTTAATTATGTAACATTTAGCCTATATGCCATTCCAATTCAATTTCTAACTTAATAGATGTCATAATAAAATTCAATTAATCACTAAAACCTTAATTCAACTCTTATATGCATATATGCAACTGTATCATGCAAATGTGAGATGATAGGGCATGCAAATGTGAGAGTCCTTTTAAGCATTGATAAAGATCAGGGTTAGGACACTTACATTCTAAGAAACACCTAAACATAACCAAACTTGATCTTCATGTCTTACTTAAAGGGACAAAAGGGTATATAAAACTAGTAAGAATCATAATGTGAATAAATAACACAATAGGTATGAAGCTTTAATGAAGGTTGTATGATTTTATCTAAAGCTTACTCAAAACTTATTTTTTGATTCAACTAGATGGATTAGGAAAGTTTTTTGGATGTGCAAGAGATGATGGAAAACTCAGGAAGAAACTGTAGAAAAGATATTATTGGTATTACAAAAAAAAAAAAGGAAAGTTTTTGTTCGATAGAGACAACAACGACAGTTTCATCAGGAATCAATAATGTTGTTATGCTTTAAACATAGCCACCATTCGTGTCTAAAAGAGTAACTATAACGATTATTTCCTATGATTACAATGGCCCTTGAAGACCCACATTTATACCTACCATTAATGACTCATAAAATCACTTCAAACCATTACCAAAATGCTTTCAAACACTTCTAAATGTTTTCCTAACATTAAATTTAAATTGAAACAAGTTTCAAAATTTTTTTTTTTCAGTTGCTACATTGATTCAAGTGCCAAAAACTCATAATTTAACTTATTAAAAGAAAATTTTATGCAATTTAAATTCTTATGAAATGTATGTATGCAAGATTTAAACCCTTAGAATATTTAAGCTTCAAGTGACACTTACACAAAGGTTTAAAAACATAGAATAATAGTCTTAAAGCTTTTATAGGACTTGTTTTTCCTTTTCCTTCAAGATTGACCTCTAAGTCCAACCTTTTCTCTATGAATTTATTATAGATGCATAACTCAAATCATTATTAAACTTTATGTTTTTTTATCATTAAAACTAAGAATGGAACCTTCAATGGTTCAACAATTAATATGAAACACTTCTTTTTGTCAATAAGAGATGATTTTTAGGAAATTTTAAAGAATGGCCCTCACATTGCAACAAAAACCAATAGTTATAGATAATATAGAGACTAAAATATCAAAGGATTAAAGTTAGTGGAATGAAAGAGATAAGTGACTTGTTGCCCTTAATAGCAAAGTTATATATGTTTTATTTGATATATTGAGTAGGGATGAATTCAATAGAGTTTCTATGTGTGAATCTACTCATAAAATCCAGCGTAAATTAGGATTACTGATGGAGGTACCAAATTAAAGAAGAGGAGAGTGAGCATTCAGAGGAAGAAATTACTTACATATGCTTCATAAACAATGGTGATGAGGAGTCCTCTTGCTTAAATTTTTTTTAACAATGATGATTAGGTTCCTTCTTATTCAAATTAAAAATGTGATGATAATGATGATATATTTGGTAACTTAAGATGAATTAGTTAAATACTTATAAGATATATTTACAAAAAAGAAAAATTTATCCTTAAGAAAACATTGAAAATTTTGCATGCATAAAAATTAGAAATTGAAAAATTAAAAAATGAATTGTATGACATTGTAGAATCAAAGGATGTAGATATGGATGATGAGAAAAAATTAGTTAAAGAGAATGCTTCATTAGAAAAGGAGATAGAAACCCTTTAAGGACTCCTTGTCAAAATTCATTAAGAGTAAAGAAAAGTTAGAAAGCATGCTAGGTGTTTAAAAGCGTCAAATGATAAATATAGCTTATGATATGGAAAAAAGAGTGAATCATTAAATGCTAAAACTATTTTTATTAAAGGAAAGATATTACAAGATGAATATTTAAGCTTATCACAAGAACAAATTGCCTCATCTTCTATGACACTATCTCAAAGAAAACATCATGTATTTATGTATAGTTCAAAATCTAGGCCTAGAGCTTCAAATCACCCAAGTAAGAATAGACATAATTTTTATGGAACCACACATAATTATTTTGATACATTTAGGCCACATTTTAGACATAATAGAATGATTCACTCTCATACCACACATATACATGAATGCAATTATAGAGGAACATCTCACACACATTAAGGCCTTATGCTTATCATATAAGATGCCTCAATAGTGTAAGACCTAGAAATGCATCTGTTAGATTTAAATGGAACCTAAGGGGGTGATAGGTTCTAAGAAAATTCCTATGATCACTTAAAGATATTTAACATCTTGTGAAAACTAATTACGAATAACAGAAAAAATTGAATAAATAACAATTTAATCGATTCAATAAGTAAGATTCAAATGAACAAAAATATGCAGAGATTAAATAGATAAAAATATAATAACAAAATTTGAACAAATAATTAAATAAAAAGAAAACTAGAATTGCATAAAAGTTAAAAAGGAGTAAGGGAAGAAGGACATCATTGATTTATTTTACTTCAAAGCAATCCACTTTCTCCTATATCTAGTCCCCAACACCATTGTTGCAATTTTGTTCCAACACCAAAATAATCAAGTTACAAAGTCAAATTACAACACCTTTTTAAAGGCTCAAGGTAAACCTTTTAACTCCCTTTTCAAGGCTAAGGAATACACTTTCTCAAGAACAATCACTTAAAAAAATGCTTGAAATTTAATCTCACTTAAGTACTCTCTAGTGTAGTTGGGAGGCTCACAACTTTAAATGAATGAAAAAACCTTTATAAAAAGATACTATAAAACAAGAGTAATGAATAGCTTCATAATGCTTTTAAAGACTTGAATGATCACTTTCCAAACACTTAGATGATTAAAATGAGTGTTGGATAACCTATTTATGGTCTTAGGATATCAAACTACCCGTTTGTTATCATTGTACAACATTCTAATGTAGTAAATTTGAGTTACCATTGGAACAAATCTACTAAGTATGATTTATGCTTTTAAATGACAGTTCCTATGACTTAAACAATATTAAACCCCTGCTGTTTAAGTACTAGAAATGTATAATAAATGGTGGGTCTTTACATAGCATCATTTAATTCTAAATAGATCACTGTTTAGGTCTTCGGGAATGTATACTAAATGATGCCTTATAGACCACTATTTACCCCATTCATAGACCACTATTTAACTTAAAACACCATAAAAAACTTGTCTAAACATATCTTATCAAATCCAAATTAATTCCTAATACTTTTATATGTTTTGTAGATTCATAAACATGTTAAAAATTTTCCTAATCAAGAGGATTATTAAAGTATTTCACACAATGTTCTTGTTGATTATGCAACCTTTATTCATATTCTAAATTATGAATGAGTTATGCATGTAGTTAGCCCCTTTAAACACTAAATAAAACTTAAATAAGACTTATAATAAAACTATAAATCAAAATCTATATTAATTATATCTTAAATCTTCTAAAAATCTTGAGTCTTGATCAATTCATTTCTTGAACTTCAATTTAGCTCTAAGACTCCTTAAACATCTTCTTTAGCATTCTAAGCTTAAAAACCTATCTTTAAATGCTTCAAATGCGTTAAAATATTAGTCCATTCGGTATTTTGTCATCATCAAAGTAAGGTGAACTTCCCTTGGCTCAATAGCATCTCATCAAGTTATACATAAGGCCTATTGATAGTGTCAAAATTATACATTTTTACCCATGCTTTAATGATGATAATCTTAGGTTTGAGGTTTAATTCCATATGATTTATGTGCACAACTATTTAATGCTTGAATAAGACATTTTTTAAATTTTTTTCGAATTTTTATGTTTTCATATGACTTTCGTGAGCACTTGGATATACTTTTAGAGTTAGATAGATTGTGGAATTAATTCGAGGAGAAAGAGCATCAAGTCATGGAGTTTCATACCAAATATTAAGATCATATGACTAATGATGAAGAGAGAATAAAGAGAATACCAAGATTAGCAAAGGAATAGGAGGCTCAAGGACATGAGCATGGCCACGAAAAATTCACAGAAGGTACACAGTTTGACTCATGACTGTGAGCTAGGCCATGACCTAGTCAAACTCCCTTGGCTATTTAGAGAATTTTAGGTATTTTTCTTGAAGAGTTTGGATACTGGGAGCGCCCAAACCCCCACTAAAGGTTTAGAGAAGATTCCTAAGCCATCTTAATAAGAATTGGAGCAATGTTCAATGAAAGAATTAGATCTAAGCATGAAGGAAATTAAGATTAAGAAGATTTTCTGACAAGAATCATAGAGAAGCTAAGAGATTCAAGAACCATGACCATGAGTTTCTTCATCCCTACTCTTTTATTGGTTGCTATTGTTGTTTTCTATATGTTTAGGAACTAATTTTATTATAGGATCTAAGCGATTATGATCCCTAAGATATAATGTTTTATATTATTCCTTTGATTCATTGTTGAACTTCGAAATTTTATTTTACATTTACCTATTGGATTAATAAACTTGATTGTTAATTCATACAAATGTAAGGGTCATTTCCAATTATTTGATTTCATTTATTTAAATTGAAAGATTAGATATATGAATAGATCAATTGTTAGGTAATGAATCTTGCATAAAGACCTAGAGATAGGATTACATGAGATTTGAAGATTAGGTGTGAACTTAATCAAAAAAATAAATTCCATAGAATGTATTAATGCATTTAATTGATATTTTTTAAATAGCAAAAATTTTCGCTTAATTTATCAAGATGAATAGTAATTACATAACTAGAGAGAGTAGTTTAATTTAGGGAACTTATAGTCTAAGTAAATTTAGATGATCTGTTGAATTGAAGTTGAGTGGTGAACGTGAACATATCTTAGAGGTATTAACCATCAGGATCCTAACTTCTTGAATTGCTTATTAAGTATTGCTACTTTGCTTTGGATTTCTTTTTTAGATATTTAGTTTAATTTCATTAATCAATCAATTGAACACCCAATTAAATAGGTTAAATAAGAAGGATATGAAGATCAGTAGTAGTTTAATAGTCCTTATGGATTGATAATCTAAACTCATATGAGCTATATAGGTGCACTTTTGTATTGTGTGATTTGAGTATTGTTGTTAAAACATATAGGTACACTTTGCACACATCAAGTTTTTAGTGCCGATGTTGAAGATTATGTCAAATTATTAGGATATTATACTCTTTTTTAGACTAAACATCTTTGTTTTGTTATTTAATTTATTTTTTTTCAAGTTTCTGCATCTTTATTTTTTGTAATTTTTATTTTTTAAGAGTTTTTTTTCTTTTGATATTTCATTGGTTCTTTTGATTTTCAGATCAGGTACTCCATTCTATAACAAAAATCATTCCATAGATTTACTTAAGCCTAATATTAAAGTTAAAAGAACATTTGTCATAACTATAATGGAGAAGAAATCTGATAATTGTGCGAATCTTGAGGTTTAAAACTTATAATTGGAAAAAATATATAGAGAATTAAGACCAAAAGTTCAACTTACTATAGGACATTTGTCACAACCCTTATTATAAGCCATAGAGTCTAGCATCTATAAGCTAAAGGTTGAAATAACAAGTTTTGAAATCAAATCCTATATGATACAGATGCTCCAGAATTATGTTCAGTTCGATGGGTTGCCAAACAAAGACCCAAATGCTCATATAGCTAACGTTCTAGAGATCTATGATACCTTCAAGTTGAATGGAGCTTTAGAATAGGTAATGAGAATAAGGTTACTTCCATTCATCTTATGGAATAAATTCAAGTCATGTCTCAAAGAAAATACTTCTAGTTCCATCACCTCTTAAAACTAGCTAAGAAAAAAGTTGTTAACAAGGCATTTCCCACCATCTTGATTGGCTAAGTTTCATAATGAGATAATCTCTTTTCAGCAGTGGGAACAAAAAGAAGAAGAAGAGAGGCTTAGAAATGATGGAAGGACATGTCGAGGAAGTGCCCCTACCATAGATTTGATTTTGGCATGCTTATGTAAACTTTACATATGGGCCTGACCTTTTCCATAAAAAAACTCATTGATACATCTTTCGATGGTACTACTAGCTTGAAAACCCCTGAGCAACTCCCGGAACTGATCAAGAATATTTTTGTGAATACATATACGTAGGGTCATGCACGATAGAGGTTTAAGTCTAGTATAGGAGTATATAATATTGACACAGTATTGCACTTACTAGCAAACTAGATAGTACAAAGGTTGCATTTGCTTCTTCTCAAGTGATGTGTTGTTATTTGTATAAGAGGCAACCAAACCATAAATGCTAATCATTATGTTAGAAATAGATAAAACAACTCATATAGTAACACTTATAACCTAAGGTGACAAAATCAATCGAATTTCTCTTGAAGGGGTCAAGATAACTTGGGATAGAACCAACCACTTGGTTACCAAAAACAATAATAGAGTAGGCAGCACAATTTAGAGGAGTTCCTTGCTTATATATCATGAATTCGGATGCTAGATTTCAAAATATTGAAGCATCATTCAAGAATCAAGAAAAATAAGTGGAGTAACTTACTAAGAGTGCATTAGATACATTACTAGGTACCTTAGTAGGTAATATAGAGAAAAATAAGAGGGAATAGGTACACATGGTCTTTATGAATGGTGATAAGGAGGTAGGTAGTAAGGTAGAATGAATAGAGAAGCAAGGTGAAAAGATTGAGGATGAGAAGGAAGTTGATAAGAAGGGAAGAGAGGCTAAGAAGAAAAAGGAGAATAACAAGAAGAAGCAAGAGATTAAGGACTATAAGTTGTAGCTTTTGTATCCTACTAAATTGAGTATCAAGCAGCTAGAATATTACACAAGGAAGTGTTTTGATCCTACTAAGAAATTAAATTCTCTCTCCTTTTGTTCAATCTCTGATATAGGAATGGAAATAGGTGAATTTTTTACAGGATGCACTCTTGTCTAAGAAGGTGAAGGAGTTTAAAGATGATGATTAGTGAAGGGTGTGCAATTGTGATCACTGATAAGTTACCATAAAAGTTAAAAAATCTAGAGAGTTTATGAATCCCTTGGACAATTGGTAGTTTACATTGGAATGATGCATTAACTGACTTAGTGGTTGGTATAAATCTCATGTCGAATAAAATTTTTCCTGAATTAGGAATATAAATCATGAAGCCTAATAGGATGAGAATATAATTAGTGAATATATGTGTTAAATATCCTAGGGGTATTGTTGAGGATCTATTGGTAAAATTTTATAAGTTTATATTTCCTGTTAATTTCGTGATTTTGGATGTGGAGGATAAGGATGAGAGTCCTTTGATTCTAAGGATGCATTTTTTAGCTACTTCAAAACCATTGATTTATGTTTTAAAGAAGGAATTGACCTTTAGAATTAAATATGAATCTATTACCTTCTATAATTTTGAAACAATTAAGTTATCTTTGATTGATACAACTTTAAGTGCCTTATAGGAAAGAACAAAATTATGAATCTTTGGAGTTTTATTTGATGATGATGTTAAGTTTTGAGCATTATAAAGGAGAGATAAGTCCAACCCTCAATTTGAAGGAGCCTTATAAGTGGAGTAAAGAAGATGAAAAGGATTAAAAAAAAAGCTCTAATGGAATGATTAAGAAGAAAATAAGGGCTTGAAGTGAGAAAGTTGATAACAGTTAAGAAAAAAGAGGTCGTTGAGATTATAACGTTAAACAAGCTCTTTTTGGGAGGCACTCCATCGTTTATTTCATCTATTTTGTTTGCTTTTATTTGGATTATTGGAGTTTGTTGCATGTGGGTTACACTCTTGCATGTTTGATTTGATTTCATTTATAGGTGTTTTTTAGTTATTCTTCTTTGAGTTTCACATCATGTTTAGGTGTTTCAATGATCTAAATTTACTTTATGTTATTTGAGGTTGAATTAACAAGGTTTTAAAACACACATTGAATGTAATTTTGTGTATTAATGTGTGTTTCATGACCTGGGCCATAGCGTGAATTTTTAACAAAAGAGTGTAGGGGTTGGGTCCCGATGGGGTTGGGTTTTGTGTTTTAAAACACCAACTTGACTCTTTTTCATCTTTTTTCACCCATTTTTTAACCATAACTCAATTCCCTCATCTCACATCACTTCTCTAACACTAGATCAACCTTCCAACTTCATTTTTGTTAATCAATTCATGAGTTTGCCATTGAATCAATAAGGTTTATGTTTCCTTTTTACATTAACAATTGGAATTTGTGATTTTACTTTATGATTTAGGGTTTCACATGAATAACATGTTCTTAAGCCATTTGGTGCGATTTTTCATCATTCTAGAATACCAATTATTTACTATTACCCATTCACACATGAATTGATTTGTATTTTTTTTATAGGTGTATGTAAGATGCAAAAATTTCATGCCTTGTTCTTATAAAATGTGGTTTTGATATATCAGTTGCTTGATTGTGATATTTTGTTGTTTATTGAACTTAAAAAATCACTTATTGATGATTAACACTCTATAGGATAGGTATTAAGTGAAACTTGAATGAATGTTAAGATTTAAAGTGTTTAAAGATTTGAATTAGATGTACACTGTGCTTGAGTTGGTTAAGGATAACATGTACTTTTAATTGAGATTGGCAAGTCCGTAAATGCTTAAAATAACTTATATGTTGTGAAGATTCATGAGAATTTTTTCCATTTTGCTTGAATGGTGAATTTGGAATGTCATTCTTATAAGTTGAGTTAATTGGTTAGCATTTTTAAATGAAACATAAGCCTTAAACATGAACAAGTTTAGAACCCTTTACATGATTTATTGTGCTTTGAGTGCCATTACATTTTACATGATCATTGTAATATTTATACCTAATTATGTTTCTTTTTAATTATGGTATTTGGAATGAAATTGATTACTTCTGTTTGTCTTAGTATTTTTACAAAAATCATGCATAAATATAAATAAAGGTAAACAGGACTTGTAAAGAGGAGACTTCTTCTTTTAGGAGCATTGACATTGGATCAACTGTTGCAAGAATCAATAACCCAAGTCTTTAACCAAATATCAAGGACTTAAGAAGATTTGGATTAAACTTAATAGATACTTTTTTTATTATTTATAGCAATTAGAGGTAGCAGATGTTATTCAACATTACTTTTAGGTAGGAGGATGGGATTTGTCCATTGAGATTAAAGAACTAGGTTATCAAATCCTATTGTAGAAGTTTCTAGTAACTTTTAAGTCAAGAAGAATTTCATGATATTGGAAGATAATTACATGGTGTAGTTCTAATTAGGTGATAAATAGTTCTTAATGTCTTCTTAGGATTTTAGTATAGCCTTAGGAGTTCTGACTGAAGAAGATAAAGACCCACCATCTACTAGGAATGCCTTATTAGACTTCAGTACTTATAATGAGGCCTTAGAGTTCGGGACTAAGATTGCATATGGCAATTATCAGGCAGGCGTCACTAGGAGTTCCAAGATTAAGATCTTAGTACTTCGGATCCTCTATAATTTGGTACATATACTATCGAGGGTCGA
This sequence comes from Pinacopodium congolense, assembly GCA_028565735.1. Taxonomy (NCBI): domain Eukaryota; kingdom Viridiplantae; phylum Streptophyta; class Magnoliopsida; order Malpighiales; family Erythroxylaceae; genus Pinacopodium; species Pinacopodium congolense. Next base: position 4,445 of record JAOXYD010005612.1, on the reverse strand, counting down.
CATAAGAGTTGTAGAGTAATGACCCAAGGTGATCTAATTCACTTATGATGTATAGTGCATGACATGATCTCTAATACAGGTAGTGCCTTGTCTCACCATTTCAACCATCAAAGTAAGAAGATATGAGGGGGGTCTCTGAGTGGATCCTTTTATATTATAATTTTATCGATAAACTTGGGGCTTAGTTTAAATTTAGAAGATTTAGGAAATAGATTGATATCGAGCCTTTGGATGCCTTAGTATGGATTCAGATGGGTTTAACTATAAAGGAAAGGGGACGTCCTATACTTAAGGGAGCTCAACCTCCTTCAGATGAGTGAGACAAAAGTGTAGAGATGGAAGAAGATGATGAGGAGGAGGAGGACACCGAGGCTAGACCATCTATAAGCTCATCATCCACCACCACCACCACCAATTGACAACTGAGATCATGAGCTATGAATCACTAGTTAGCTAAATTTGATTTTTCTTTACTTTTTTTTTCTTTTCAATGTATTTTAATTTTCTTTTTTTTTCATTTCATCATGGATATTATGTTTTAAGAATTTGCATTTGTCTTATTTGGTTTTATGTTTTATGTTTTTTTGGTTATTTTATCCATCTTGATCGAATCTTTTACACATAATATAGCTTAGTGGCTCGAGATGTTCTTAATAAGGTATTCAATTTCACCTAAAAATGCTAGATGGCATCTTAAACAAGAAAAAATGCGTATTCCAGTTGAGTAATTGGGAGTTATTCATAATAAGATGTTTTTCCTCACGTAAAAAGATTATATGACCTCTAAATTAATTGTTCCATGTTTCATTTGAATTGTGTTTTGCTTAATGTCTAACATTCTTGACTTAATCTATATAATAATCTATATGAAATTACTTGGATGCTTGATACTGTGCATTAAGGGTTACTAGTTACTAATTATATGCTTACATATGATTACAATATTTTCTTCATGATATAATTGCGATTTTTGAACTAGATAAAAAACGTTAACTTGTAATTTTTTTTTGTAATCAATTAACTTTCAACTCTTAATCAAGATTATTTGGAATGAGGTGTTTGAGTTATTGTTTGAGGACAAGCAATAGTTCAAGTGTGAGAGGTTTTTGATAATGCTAATTTATACATATTTTATGTATTCTTTAATAATGATAATCTTAGGTTTGAGGGATGCTTTCGTGTGATTTATGTACATAACTAATTAATTCTTGAATAAGATGTTACCTAAGTTGTTTTCAATGAATATTTATGTTTTTATAGGATCGTGGTGAGCAATTGGATGTACTTTAAGAGTTAGATGAAGTGTGGAATTAATTTGAGAAGCAAGAGCCTCAAATCATGGAGTTCCATGCCAAATATTAAGGCCATAAGACGAATGATGGAGTGCAAAAAGAGAAGACTAAGAGAAGCAAAGGATTCATGGCTGTGAGCCAAGCCATGACCTAATTAGGGGCCCCTGCCTATTTAGACTATTTTAGGTCTTTTTCTTAAGAGGTTTGAATCCTTAGAAGCCCAAGACGCCACCAAAAATCTAGAGAAGATTCGTAAGCCATCTTAATAAGAATTGCAGCAACATGAAGATAATTAAATCTAAACACAAAGGAATTAAAAGTCAATAAGATTTTCTAGCAAGAATCAAAAAGTAATAAAGAGATTCAAGAACTATGACCATGAGTTCTTCATCCATACTCTTTTATTGATTATTATTGTTTTTGTTTTATCTATATTTAGGAACTAACTTTCTTATAGGATCTAGGTGATTATAAACTTTAAGATGTAGTATTTTACATTATTCCTTTGATTCAATGTTGAATCTTTGGATTTTGTCTTAGATTTACCTATTGGATTAATGAAATTGATTGTTGATAAGTGTGTTTCATACTATGTTTCTAGGTTGTTTTTAGGTGTTTTAAGTATTGTTTGTGTGTGTTAAACTTAGTTAGTATGAACTTTTGCATTCCTTTTCATTATCTTTTATATGTTTGATTTTTTTTAGTATTATTGAGTGTTTAAGGGGAAAATATGAACTTATTTGAAGGATGGGTTGATGCACTTTGATGTTTGAAATTCTAGGTAATGAATGAGACCCGAAATCAATATCAATGTTTGTACTGCAATTTTGGTGATGCATTAGATGCCCTTATAGAGCTTAGATAGCAATGAAATTTTACAGGGAGCTAGCAAAACATGTGAGGAGCCTAATATCAAATTTAAAGTCAAAATAAGGTCTGTGGACGAAGATATACTAGAAATACCAAACAAAGGTCAACGCTAGAAAAAGCTGATTTGGCAAGATGACGTGGAAAAACATGTGGGGACATGTTTATGAGTTTTTGTGTTTAAAAGGATGTGGGAATTAACCTAGTAGCAAAAATTCTTACCCTAGGACAGATAAAATATTGAAAATAGGGTTTTTTTGGAGAGAAGGAAGGGGGAGAACTCAATTTTGGAGAGGAGACTCAAGATTCAACAAGTGTTATCCCAGTTTTCGTAAAAAGGAGGCATCAGCATACACCATTAGTTTTCTCTTTCCCTTTGCTTTTCTTTTGGTGTTGAATCTGAATATTACTTGTTTGAATATATTTATTAATAGCTAAATCTAGTTTAGGGATTGTTCTTGAATTATTTGTCTAACGTTATTTTTATTGATTTAATGCATAGTTGTTTGTGTTGGTTATTGAGCTTATAATCACTTCGAATCAAGAGATTGTTTTGATTTATTTGAGTTAGGGTGCGCAATGAGAGTTGGTAACTTAATGGACCTGCAATTAACAGGTTAATAAGTGGTTGAAGAGAGATCTTAACTATTTTATTAATTACCTATAGGATTTCTTCACATCTAGTTGAGTATTTAGGAAAGGTTTTGTAGATCGAGAGATTGCAAGGCTAATTCTATCTTACTTCAATTAGGGACAATTAGTTACACCTTGAGAGAGGGTAATGAAACCTTAGGATATCTTGGGTCAAACACAATTAAATCGATAAGATAAAGGAGGGTAAATAAGGATAGAACAACCCCTAAATCTCCACTATTGAGTATCTTCTTTGGTTTACTTTCTTCTATGATTATTTTTATTCAAGTTTCGTTAGTTTAACTTTAATTTTCAGTTTCTACCATCTTATTTTTTACTTAAACAAAGTGAGTTCAAATATTTAAGTGTCTAGATTCAATTCTCATGGGATCGATATCAATTATACTATAAGTTACGAGCTGTATACATATAGTATAGTTAAAACTAGCAAACAAGTTTTTAGCGCTGTTGATGGGAATTGATATTTTAGCATCTTACATGTTTTGGGTAACTTTGATTTAAGTTTTATTGATTCTTTTCCTTGTGTCTTTGCGGGTGTATGAACATAAGGAGTATGTAAAAATCCACTGAAGTAAGTGATGAAGTGCACTTGGATATAACAAAACACGAACAGGAGCTGAGAAGAGTAAAGCACGAAGACATTATATAGAGAGGCATGACTAAAGAAGGAAAACAAGGGATGGTTGAGAGAACTTTGATGGACTTTATGAGGACTAGATTTATACCCCAAGGAGTGGCAAGGCCTGTGGTCACAGAAAACCATTTTGAAATCAAGCTTGCACTTCTAATCATCCTCCAAAACAGTGTCCATTTCTGTTGATGATCCGCAAAAGATCCTAACGCCCATCTATCCAACTTGGAGATATGTGATACTTTTGGTTTCAAGGTATGTTTGATGATGATATGAGACTTAGATTATTTTCTCTCACTTTGAAGGATAGAGCGAAGGCGTGGTAAAACTCGCTCAATTTAGGACAGATTACTACATAGGAGCAAGTGGCCTAAGCCTTCCTAACCAAGTACTTCCCCCTTGACAAAAACTATGAAGATTATCAAGGAGATTACAAATTTTCAACAAGGTGATGAGTAGTCATTATACAAAGCTTGGGAGAGGTTCAAAGAGTTACAGAGAAGTTTCCCACATCACAAGCTTCCAAGAGAGTTCCTTTTACAAACATTCTACAATGTTGTAAATCATAATACAAGAGGAACCATAAATGCAACTGCTGGAGGTTCTTTAATGCGGAAGACGAGTAAGGTAGTTCATAATCTTTTGGAGGAGTTGGCAAGCAATAGTTGTATGTGGTCCAATGGGAGAAGTAGACAAGGGCCAAAAGAGCAAAAAGGGATTATACCAGTTGATTCGGTAACAGCTTTGCAAGCACCGATCACAACCCTCACTAGGTACTTGAACAATATGCAAGGAGCTTCTTCTTCTATTGTCAAAACCATGCACTTCCAATGTGAGCTTTGTGGGCAAGACAACCATGGTAATGCAGAATGTTTTTTATTGGGAGGTAATAGCACTGAGGAGGTAAACTAGTTTGGCCAACCATAAAGAGGTAACAATCCATACTCCAACACTTATAATCCAGGGTAGAAGAATCACCTAAACTTTTCTTGGAGTACTAA
>JAOXYD010005586.1:0-15446 GCA_028565735.1 Pinacopodium congolense | reverse complement strand
TTATTATGTTGTTATTATATATAATATATTTATTATTTATTATTCTAATTTATATTATAATTATTATGTAATTATTAATATAATATAATATAAAGTGGTAATATTCTTATAATATTGGAATTGTTTTAAAAAATATATTTAAAAAATTTAGTAAGGGTAATTTTGTAAAATAAGAATGTGCCTCTTAAATTTGTGTAATTTATTTGTAAATCTCAACTATTTTGGTGGGATTTAGATTAGTTATATTGAATTCTATGAAATTCAAATTTCAAAATTGAAATGAACAGTTTTTTTTATTCAAAACACAAGAATTTAAAATTACAAATAAATTTAACAAAATTTTATAAAATTCATTTGTTCCAAACATGGTCTTAGTTTTCTTTTTTTCTTCCTAATCATATCAACGTAAAAGGAAACTGCAAAAAGACACTATCAAGTGATTGTAATTCTGAGTTCTAATATTGTGACTTCTCATACCGTACAATTGGCAGTTGTGACATCACTATTAAGACGAGCTTTGGACAAATAGGAGCATTGTGGTTGGGCATTTCCATCGTCCTCGTTACACAGAGTAGTGTATGCTAATTTGTGTGGAAATTAGTATTAGCTGATGAAGGCATGCAAAAGGAAGGAGTAATTTTCTTTTTTGTGTATATAATTGATTGAATGCTATGTATGAAGAGTGCGGGATTATTTATAGTTTTATGGCTCATGAAAAAATGAGAGATTTTCCACCAGATTTGTGCTGGTCGTGTCGTGGTGGGAAGAATTTTTTGGTTTCAAAGTTGGCAAACGGCGATTTTTTCTTTGGAAATGACTTCAACTTCCATCGTGCTCAAAAAAGAGGGTCGTCGAACCAATTTAGAGCTCAAAGAAATTTACCGCACTCTGCTTTCTTTAGGAAATAACTGAATGGGTTGTTGGCCTTAAAATAATAATATATTATTATGATAATTATTATTTTTGTTATTTTATTAATACATATTATTATTATACAAAGATCATTTATTGTCAGCTGCGAAATGCTGGTCATGTAATCAGTCCCTTTTTGTTATTCAATAGAACACTTTCAAAGCCAATAAAATCTCTAGTCAAAGCTTTATATGCAAGAGGGCTAAAAAGATAGAAATGCCCTAACTATCTTACAAATATATCAAGAGCAAAACACAACGAATACATTACAATATAGTAGAACTACACTACCGAATATATTACAAAATATACCACATTCGTCCCTCAAAGTGGAGTTTGGTGCCATTCAACCAAACTGAACTTAGTTAAGAGTGAGAAAACATAGTGGCAACTAAAGATTTTATGAACAAATTTGCCAGTGAGAGAAGAGAAAATAAGGTTGAACAAATCCCGACTTATATAGATCACAATCAACATGATAATCTATCTTCAAATGTTTAGCTTTTTAGTAGAATACATGATTTTTATTAATATGAATGGCAGTCTGATTATCGCATAATAAATAAATAGGCAAAGGTACATCAAAAAAGATAGTCAATATAACTTACAAACGGTGGAAGACAAGTTATGGTATTCAACCTCCACAAAGGGCAGAGAAACTATTGTTTGCTTCTTAGTCTTCTAAGATATCAATGCAGAACCTCGAAAAATACAATAGCATGTCAAAGATTGGTGATTAGAGGGATAAGAAGATCAATTTGCATCACAATAAGTAGTAAGAGAAAAAGTATTATGTACGAGGAAAAATAAACCTTTATAAGGAGACTGCCTTAAATAGCAAACAACATGGAGAGCAGCAGAATTGTTTTAAATAGCAAATAACGTGGAGAGTAGTAGATCAATGCTGCTCAGTGGATGCTTGTATAAACTAACTAAGTTGTTGTATGGTGTATGCAACATTTGGTTGAATAAAACCAAGATAGAGAAAACAACCCATAAGCCTTTGAAATCGATCAGGATCAAATCATAAAGGAGAATCTGTAGCATCAAATCTGCAGTTCCTAGATAGAAGTGTTGCTATAGCCTTGTAACCAAGTAACTAAAAAATTATGCAAAATATCTAGCACATATTTTCGTTGATGTGCATAAATGTCAGAGTTAGATATGCCCAAACCCAAGAAATAGTTGGCAATACCAAGGTGATTAATGGTGAACTGTTGGTAGAGGAAGGACTTAACATGACTTATGGCCTCTTTCGAGCATCTAGTCGCTAAAACATTATCAACATAAACCACTAGAGCAAGATAAGCAATAGATTGGGGCTTAATAAATAGGTAAGGATCATAAGGAGACTACTAAAAATCGTAAATGTGCAATTTGACAATGAACTTATGAGTCCACTGTATAGAAATTTGTTTGAGGCCATATAAGGGTTTTCTGACTTTACAAACCTATTGTGGACCAATCTTAGAATAACCTTTCGGGGGTAACATATATAGTTCTTCATTAATATACCCATGAAGAAAGACATTACTAATGTCCAATTGATGTAAAGATCAATTGTTGGTAGCTACAAAAGCTAAAACATGCATCACAGTAACCATTTTAGTAACTGGAGAAATGTTTTCATTAAAATCTATCCCTTTAACTTGATGATATTCCTTAGCCACTAATCTAACTTTATATTTCTCTATAGCACCATCAGGTTTGAGTTTCACTTTATAAACCCAGTTCAAGCCGATGGCTCTTTTGCCTTCCAACAAATTATTGAGCTCCTAGGTATTATTGTTTTTCAAAGCTTGGATTTTAGCATCCGTAGCTTTTATCCAATTAATATCTATTCTAACTTGATTTTAAGAAGTCATTTCTATTATAATTGAAAAATTAGCAAGAAAAGACTTGTGTGTGGATTTAATATAGGGTGAAAGAAGAAAATGATAAATTATAGGGTATGGACAGATGCATGATGTGTTTGTCTAGCAAGAAGATAAGTGACATCAAAATTAACATTAGTCACAAAGTTAATTTAAAAGTTTTATTTTAATAGGAAACTAAGTTAGAGGGATTATATCCTATTTAGATTCTTAATATCTTTACTATTGTAACGATTATTTAAAAGCCTATTTCTATTAAATAAAGGAAGTGAAGAATTATTATCAGAAAATCTTAAGAAAGTCTATCAAGGATAACTTTCTCTCTCTATCTTCATATAGTATAGGTAAATCTCGGAAGCGAATGGTTACAAGTAAGGAAAGAAGAGAAGACTTTCATACAAGTCAACTCATGACTAGATTCTACGCAAAAACCCATAACATTGGAATGTTGTTCACATTAATTTATGTGTTTGACTTCATTGAATTTTAGGTGGGTTAGTAGAGTAGTTTAGATTTATTATCTTATATAAGCTTTTGGGGGATTATTTTTTAGGTATAAGAACTTATTCATGCGATTCATATTGATTTGAGGATTGATTTCCAGACATTCATATTTTATTTGATTTATTGGATTTTTCTTATGGAATTAAAGGATTTTTAGATTTGGTTTTATCAAGTATGAATGGTGAGTTTCAAATTTGGGATTGTTACATGGAGTGATATCAAAGACAAGTTTACATTCTTAGGGATAAATTGAATATGTTATCCATTGAGGCAGTTTTTGGCTAAAGTCAAATAAGAAAGAGTTAGTGTAAATTATCTATCAATTATTCTTAATCATATGAGTGCAAGTTTTATTCAAATAATTCCATAGGTATCCATTGTGTGCGCTAAAGGAAATAGTTAAGGATCACAAATTTATATGTTATCATTAGTACTATTCTTTTGGTGAAGTTTTAAAGTTTTTATGACACTTTTTTATCATAAATTTGGAGACATGATTTCTTATGGTATATAGATTAAGGTTAAACTTATAATATGGTAATTATAGATTGTTAGTCCTATATAGCACCTAAGAGAGAGGGGTGAATTTGGCTCTTAAAAATTTATTCCATAATAGTAAACCTAAGTTTTTCATAAATTTAATTGAAAATGGAAGCTAAAAAATTCTTAATTAATTGAATTAAAAAGTAAATAAAATAATGTAACATAAATACATAAAAATAAAAGAAAAAAGAGAAGAAGAAACACAACCGATTTATTCTAGTTCAGAACAGTCCACTTGCCCTACATCCAATCTCCAATACCATTATTAAGATTTTTGTTCTTATTGCAATCAAATCAAATACAACGTTACGAGTATAATTCTTTTTCAAGGCTCAAGGATAACCTTTCACTCCCTTTTCTAAGGTTAAGGAATAACCTATCACACCTTTTTTTTTTTTCCAAAGTTCAAGAATAACCCCACAACACTCTTCTTTTTATGGCTTAAGAATAACCCTACAATACTCTTATTTTTATGGCTTAAGAATAACCCTCATAAATACACAAATTGACTTCCTACAACCACCTTTCTCATAACAACACCTTAAAAATATCACTCTGGACTCACAAAGGTGTTTAAGGGTTCAAACAAAAACTTATCTATGAAATACAATGCAAAATATGCAACTATATTCACAATCAACCCTAAGTAAGCTCAAATCACTTGTACAATACTTTCACTATATTTATTATATCATAAACCACACCAATAACACATATTATACCCATATTGAGGCCTTACAGTTGTTTATAGCCATTACCCAATGTTATAATTCATTAAAATCTTTATCTGTTGCAAAATCTACTCGTTACAAAATTACTGTTGCATATCCAACATGTTCGATCGACCGAATGGATCATTTGGTTGACTGTTGGCTTGCATTCAGTCAACAAATGGCCTATATTCACCATAGCTACGGTCATTCGATCGATTGATGGTCCTCATTCTGTCGACCTATGGTCATTCGGTCGACTAATGTCCATTCTGACATCTTACAGTACCACGCAATATTTTCTGCATATCTTCTTCATTATTCATCTAATTGAAATGAATTTTTGTGGGTAGCTTCTTGACACATTTTTCTAATATCCTATAAAAGTTCATATTATTTGGAGTTCTAGGAATATATTTACTTCCTTTCCCAATTTAGCTGTGCCAATTTTAGAGTTCATCTAAGCTTGTTCAATAATCTAACTTATAAACTTTATACAAACATTAATCAATCCATGAAAAACCAATTTCATTTAGTTATTAACCTAATTTAACATATTTTAACACAAAAAAATAATACTAATCAAATCCTAACACATTTTACATAATTATACAAACTTAACATAATCAATTAATCTAATTTACCAAATTTCCTTAACACAATAATCAAAACAATTTCATTAACTTTATCTACATACTTAATCAAGTCATACAACTTCAATTTACATAACCTTTATCTAAAACATTATTCCATAACTTATATAAGTCATATAAATTTCACAGAATTACCAACTTAATTACTTATTCATCACATACACTCCAAATACTAAATAAACACAACAAACTCTACAAATATATTAGTAGAATCACTTTGTCATCATCAAAATAAATGTGGAACCAACTCTTGGTTAAACAATCTCTCTCTTTTTTATGATGACAAAACCATGTGATATTAGAAGTGTATAACAAACTATACAATCAAATTAATCCACGTATATATGCAAATCATATACAAACAAAATAAACACAAGATTAACACAAAGTTACTAATATCACATATACCACTCCCCCTTTTTATAATGATTAAAAAGTATACGTCAAATTACAAAAAGGCATAAAACTTAAATACTAGTCACAAATGCATATAACATCTACCATTCTCCCCCTATTTATAAAAGTTTGATACCAATAAGTACGGAGCATACAAACAGAATACATTCATTCTCTCCAAACATATATTTCAAAGCAAATTTCAAAAACATGTTAAAAAATATACCATAATTTATTTTGAAAGTGAAGTTAAAAAAATATTTCTGTTAACAATGCTCCCCCTTAATAAAACATACCAAGATAACTATCAAAATACCATGACACAAGTTTCAAAAGAGAGAAAAGAACAATAAAACTCATTTAAAAAGTCTACAATTAATTAATCATCAATATAAATACCCATTGTTGTTAAAAAGCTATTAAACTAAAAAATCACATACTTAAAACAAAATATACCAAAGAGAAACTCTTCTATCCCAATTGTTGAGAAAAAAATATACCAATTGTTAGAAAAAAAACTTGACACCAATTATTCTTGTAATTCGAAACTCATTTTTAAAAATAAGTTACCACTTGTTTACAATCATCATAAGTTTTTGGAAAACAACTTGTTGATACCAATTGTATTAAAAACAATGCAAGCCAATTAATGATATCGAACAAATTTAACAAGACAAGTATCACAATACCAATTGATAACAACTTCCAAAACAAATAAAGGACGCAACGCACCATCAACAAGTAATAATAACACTACAATTTTTATTTCTAAAAGGGATACTCCCAAAAATCAATTTATTATCACAACATCATATATAAGATGCAAACAAGCTCAAGATACCAATTAAAATTGTTTCATACTTAACACAAATTATTTTTAAAAAAATCTTAAGAGTCTCAAATAATTAAAAAAAACTCTATCAATGACTTCTCTTAGATCCATACAATCTAGATTTTCAATAAATCAAACTTTTAATGCAAAACATAAAATGCATGAGAAGGATTATATCATCATTTAGCCACAAATGCATTCTTACTTAACTTTAAAAAGCTCATGAAAGAAATTATCGAAAATATACTCAATTATGAAATTTAAATGAAGTTCAATGCTCCCCTTCAATATATGAATAATACTTAAAAATATCATTATAAGATTTTTTTAAAAAATTGAAAGTCATGTCATGAATTATTGAAAACTTATTATGGAGATCTTATCATAAAATGCATGAAGTCGAAATTTAAAGCTTTAATGAATCTTGAAACATTTTCTATCAAAGCATTACAACTTTTCAAATACTTATGAATAAACTGATTTATAGGGGCAAGTTATTAAAAAAAATAAAAGCTTTTTAGAAAAACTTCTAAGTTGCCCCTTAATAAAATAATTTCTCTAAAAAATATGTAAGTGCAAAATTTTAAACTATATAAGAGGGATCAAAACTTTCAAGAAACATGATTATCTAAAATATGCACAAAAGGCTTCAAAACATACTTACAAGTGTAAAATCAAAACATGTAATCCTTTAAGCTTTTAAGTATCCAATAAACATAATAAAGCATTTATTAAGTTATAAGTTTCAATCTACCTAAACATGCAAAAGCTAATCATATAAGAATGTCATTTAAAAGATTCTTTAACAAATTAATACATTCTCGATGAAAATAAGAAATCACAAGAAATTATATTCAAGCAATCTTAATCGTTATTTCTAACACAAAACAAGACTTGAGAATATTTAATTTAAACGTATCAATCATCAGTTATAAAAGATGTATGAAAAAGTATATCTAACACAACTTGAACGCAACCTTAAACTTTAGCATCTAAAAAGAAAAATTAAAAGTGGATGAAAGTGGAGGCTCAACAGAAAATCAACAAGGATAAGGAAAATTGAAAATGTAACTAAAATACTATCGATCAATGCCAAAAAATTCAAGGAAAATTTATTTATAATTAAATCGACCAGTAATCAAATCAATTAAAATATCAAGTAACACATATTCAAACAAATTCAATTATCGAACTTTTTAGACAGAATTACAGTTAATCAAAATATCACGTAATGCTTAATCAAACAGATAAATATAGGTTTAAGATGTACCTCCCTTTTAATAATTTATCACCAACTTTTTATACTTGTAGTCTTTACATCCTTGGTTCAATAATATTGACGATTCTTATTTTTTTATATTCTTGGAGATACCCTTTAATACCTACAAAATAAATTTAATAAACTTTTGATACCCATATCTTCTTGGGTCCTTGATGGTTATTTTTGTATCTTTCTTGTCCATTCAGCAAAACATTCACATTTAAACGATTATAACACAATTGTTGAACATGCCCAAACTGACCATAAAATGACAAAATAATGGAACATGTAATTTATGAGCATGTCTTGGTTTAGATTCATTAAAACTACTAAATGTATCATATGAATGAAAACGAGGTCTCATATTGTTCCTATATGTACTACTAGATGTAAGCATTCTTCTTTGATAAAAATCTTGTCTAAAGTCTATATGAGACATATTTAAAGGCATACGATAAGTATTATAAATATTTCTATATTCATATATATAATTATAAGGAACATATGAATTAGAAGACCTATAAGCATCATTTTGATAATGTGTATTTACAAAGAAATATGTTTATTTTTAGGCACATGCACAATCTTATATGATGGTTTTGATGCATAAAAAAATGTATGATGATGCTTTCTATTATGAGAGTTAGATGATGAAGGCCTAGAAATAATTTTAATAGATGGCCTAGGTTCTTCTTCCTTTAAGTTCTTTCCTTTAACAAACTTAGTCATGCTAAAAGAAGGTTCAATATTGCTCACATAACTTAAACCATGTCTATTATTTACGACCTTTCGACCATTCAACATGTTTTTCAAATTTTCATTCCCTTTCGTAAATTTAGCAAGTGAATACTTAAGGGAATGTATCTCTAATTTAAGAGATGTATTTCATTCGCCAAACTGTGATCATGACAGTTTGATTTCAAATGTTTCTTTAACAACTTATTTTCTTCTATCAATTTTGCGTCTCAACATCCTTTGATTATACTACTTTCCTAAGCTTCTTATTTTCTAATTGGTGATCATTAAGCACTTTCGAAGCTTCTTCAACATATTCTACCAATTCTTCATAAGAATATTCAATATCACATGCATCATCATTATCTTGGGATTTTGAGCACGAAGATAAATCATTATTATACAAAGTTGTGGAAGTACGTACCTCTTCATCTACAAAACATATGAAATCACTTTCTTACTTAGGAGACTCCATCTTCACTTCTTGCATATAATATCCAAAATCGTTTTAAGAATGATTAGTACCTTCATATAAAAATTCTAATCTACGCAACATAGCATTAGCGGTGGTACATATTGAAACTTTATCAAAAATATTCTTATCTAAAACATAACATAAGATATTCAAAGCTTGACTATTTAAAGACATTAACGCTTTATCTTTTTCATCCCATTAATTTTCATTTTTTAGTATTAATTTTTCATCTACTAATTTTATAGAAACTTGATGTCTTTGTATAATTTTTAACCATATATCTAAATTATTACCCTTTATGAACATTTCAATTCTCTTTCTCCAAATCAAAAAGTTTTCTCCACTAAACATGGGGAATACATGAGTGTCTCTACAAAACAGTGTCATTTTATCTTTACTTACTAATTCATTTGAATTAAAGTGATGTGAGACCTATACTCTGATACCAATTGTTGGCCCTATATAGAACCTAAGAGGGGGTGAATTAAACTTTTATAAATTTCTTATATATTATTAAACTTAATTCTTTCATAAATTTAATTGAAAGCGGAAGTTAAACAATTCTTAATTAATTGAATAAATAAATATATAATATAAATATATAAAAATAAAAGAGAAAAGGGAAGAAGAGATACAACTGATTTATTCTGGTTTGGAATAGTCTACTTGCCCTACATCTAGTCCCTGACACTACTATTGAGATTTTTGTTCTTATCGCAATCAAATCAAATACAACTTTACGAGTACAATCCTTTTTCAAGGTTCAAAGATAACCTTTCACTCCCTTTTCCAAGGTTAAGAAATAACTTATCACTCTTCTTTTTCAAGGCTTAAGAATAACCTCACAACACTCTTTTTTTAATGGCTTAAGAATAACCCTTCAACACTCTTCTTTTTATTTCTTAAGAATAACCCTCACAATTACATCAATTGACTTCTCACAACCACCTTTCTCACAAAAACACCTTACAAAATATCACTCTTGACTCACAAAGGTGTTTAAGGGTTCAAACAAAAACTTATATATGAAATACAACACAAAATATGCAACTATACTCACAAATAACCCCAAGTAAGATCAAATCACTTGTATAATACTTTCACTATATTTATTATATCACAAACCACACCAATAACCCATATTTATACCCATCTTGAGGCCTTATAGTCATTTATAACTGTTTCCCAACGTTATAATTCATTAAAATTATTATAAAATTTGCTCATTGTAAAGTTACCGTTGCATATCCAGTATGTTCGGTCAATTGAATAGGTCATTCGGTCGACCTATCTCCATTTAGTCGACCGTTGGCTTGCATTCGTTCGACCTATATTCATCCACTTGACCGATGCCATCTTGTAACGCCACACGATGTTTTCATAATATCTTCTACATTATTCATCTAATTACCATGAAATTTTGTGAGTGGCTTCTTGACACATTTTTATAATATCATGTAAGTATACTTACTTCCTTTCCTAAATCAGATGCGCTAATTTTGGATCTCAATTGAGCTTGTTCAACAATTTAGCTTCCAAACTTTATACAAATATTAATCAATCCATGCAAAACCAATTGCAATCAGTTCTTAACCCAATTCAACATATTTGAATATAAAAAAACCATACTAATTAAATCTTAACACATTTTACACAATTATATAAATTTAACACAATTAATTCATCCAGTTTACCAAATTTGCTTAACACAATAATCTAAACAATTTCATTCACTTTATCTATATACTTAATCAATTCGTATAACTTTAATTTACATAACCTTGATCTAAAACATTATTTCATAACTTACATAAATCATATAAATTTCACTGAATTACCAACATAATTACTTATTCATCACATACACTCCAAATACTAAACAAACATTGCAAACTCTATAAGCGTATTAGTAGAAACACTTTGTCATCATCAAAACAAAGATGGAGCCAACCCTTGGTTCAACATAGATGTTGTAGAATTTGAAAATATTTAGGAAACTATTATTTTGAAGTTTTACATGTCATTAACATGTGCACACGTGAATGTATAGATTACAATCTAATTACTGACTAACCTTCAAAAATTTTTAATCTAGTAATAAACTTTTTATGATTTTTTCACTTTGATTTTAAACTTTTCAAAGTTTTTAATTTGATGACTAAATTTTTTAAATTCTTTCAAATTAGGTCAAAAAATCACTTTTAATTCTTTGAAAATTTAAAACTATTAAATAAAATTTTAAAATTTTAAATAATTTTTAATAAAGATACTAGTGGAGAGAGAATTTCTGGATGCATTTCTTGATGATTTGCCAGGTTTTCTACCTCTTAGAGAGGTAGATTTTACTATTGAGACGCTACCCATGGTTTCTCCTATATCCAGAATGACATCTGCAACATTGTAGGAGCTGACAAAGCAATTGGTGGAGTTATTAGAAAAAAGTTTCATCGAGTTATTACTTAATCGTGGGGAGCTCCAGTTTTGTTTATAAAGAAGAAAGATTGTAGCATGAGCTTGTATATTGATTATCACCAATTAAATTAAGTGACAGTGAAGAACAAATACCCCTTGCCTTGGATTTGTGATTTGTTAGATCAGCTAAGAGGAGTAATAGTATTTTCAAAAATTAATTTGAGATCAGAGTATTGGCAATTAAGGGTAGCTGATCAAGATATACCTAAGACTACTTTTCAGATATGATATGGTTACTACGAGTTTTTACTGATGCCATTTGAACTCACAAATGCTTCAGCTATTTTTATGGCATTGATGAATAGAACTTTTCAAGAGTATCTAGATCAATTTATAATTGAGTTCATATATAATATATCGATGTATTTCAAGAGTATAGAAGAGTATGAAAATCATTTGAGAATGGTACTATAGATTCTGAAGGAGAAGTAACTGCATGACAAATTAAACAAGTATGAGTTATGGACTGAACAGGTAGTATTTATGGGACATATTATGTCTAAAGAGGGTGTGAAGCCATATTAGGCAGAAGTGAAAGTAATCATAGAGTAGGAGCCATTAAAAAATGTGACAGAGGTTAGAAGTTACTTGAGACTAACTAGATATTATAAGATATTTATAGAGAAATTATTTATAATAGCTAGCCATTTGAAAAAATTACTAAAAAAGAGAATTTCTTATCAATTGACTGATTAGTGTTAGGAAATTTTTTAAGAGATGAAGAAGTGATTAACATCCAGTCATATCTTAATGCTACCAACGCGTGGTGAAGATTTTAAAGTGTATACAGATGCTTCGAATTTTGGATTGAGGTATGTATGATGTAGAATAGAAGGGTAATAGCTTATACCTCCTGTAAGTTCAAGACTCATGAGGTGAATTACCCTATATATGATTTAGAGTTAGCAGTTATAGTATATTTATTAAAGATCTGGATATATTATTTGTATGGAGGTTCTCAAAGATTCTAAGAGCTTGAAATACATATTAACTTAGCAAGAGTTGAATTTGAGGCAAAGGAGATAGATAGAGTTCTTAAAAGGTTATGATTATACCATCGATTATTACCCAGAAAACACAAATGTAGCGATAGATTCTTTAAATAGAAAAAACTCAGGTGTGTTAGTCAATCTGGGTGGAGGTTATGTGACACTATTAATGGACATAAGAGCTTTAGATGTTAAGTTGGAGGTTGATGATATAGCTGAATTTATGGCTATCTTACAGATCCTGACTGATTTGAGCGATAGAATTGGTAAAACATAGACTCGAGATATGCATAGGCAAAGAATATTGAAGAAGATAAAACAGGGAACGAAACTTAATTTCTTAGTAAGACCAGATGAAGTAATGGTACTAGGGACTCAAGTATGTGTGTTAAATGTAGACAATTTGCAAGAGGAGATACTAAAAAGACTCATTATGCATCTTATGCCATGCATCTTGGTATAATCATAATGTATCAGAATCTAAGACCTCATTATTAATGACTAAACATGAAAAGTAATATAGTAGATTTTGTACCTAAATGTCTGACTTATCAACAGGTTAAAGATGAGTATCAACGTTCAACAGGCAAGCGGAGACTCTTGTTGATTTCATTATGAAAGTGGAAGAGAATTACTTTAAATTTTGTGATAACTTTATATAGAACTCGACACAAATATGATTCAATTTGAATTATTATGAATAAATTGACCAAGTGTGTCCATTTCTTACTAATCTAGCAGACATATTCATTGGATATATTGGCTAGATTATATGTGGATAATATAGTAAGGTTGCATGGAGTTCTGGTATATGTAGTTTCATATTGCAATCCACAGTTTACATATCGATTTTAGGTAGTTTACAAATGATGTTGGGTACTAAATTAAATTTGAGTGTAGTTTTTCACCCTCAAATAGATGGTCAATCTAAGCTTACTATTTAAACCTTAAAAGATATGAAAAGAGCATGTCTTATAAATTTTAAAGGAGATTGAGATTTGTATTTACCTTTGATAGAGTTTGCTTATAACAACAACTATCATTCTAGTATCATAATGGCGGCTTTTAAGGTGTTGTATAGGAGACGATGTAGAGATCTAGTATGTTGAGATGTTAAGAGTGCTAGAATATCGGAGGGATTGGAATTGATTCAGGAGATTGTAGAGAAAATCAAAGTAGTGAATAAGTGCTTAAAAGCTGTTCAAGATAAGTAGAAAAGTTATACAGATCAACATAGACGTAAGATGGAGTATGAAGTAAGTGATAAGATATTTTTGAGAGTGTCATCTTAGAGCGGAATACTACAATTTGGAAGAAAAGAAAAGTTGAGTTCGAGGTATATTGGGCCTTATAAGATTGTTAAGTGTATTGGCTCATTAGTTTATAAGTTAGCCTTGCCTTTGGATTTATCTTAAATACATAATATCTTTCATATATCCATATTAAGATAGTATCGATTAGATTCGAGCTATAATATATCTGACCCAGAGATTAAAGTAACTACAGATTTGACTTATAAAGAAAAGCTAATTGAGATCTTGGAGAGGGAGATTTGACAGTTGAGGAGGAGACAAATATTTATAATGCAAGTTTTATAAAATTATCATCAATCCTTGAAAGAAGCTACATGGGAAGTGGAAGAGGAGATGCAACATTAGTACCCACATCTTTTTGAAGATTTAGGTATGCAACTAAAATTTAAAGATGAAATTTCTTTTAAGGAGGAATAATTGTAAAGCTTTAAAAAATTTCCTAAAACCCAAACCCGTAACCTGACCTAAAATCTGCAATCCAACCTAACTTAAACTAATGTATTAGGTTTTATTTTTATCTGTTGCATCTTCTTTCCACCTCCTTCACTGATTTCGATGGCAGCCCTCCTATGTCCACTGGTTTTCATTTTCCTTCCAAAAACTGATTGATTAATTGCAATTTCTTATGATTGCGAGGTTGTGGTAAGGTATGGTGATGATTTCTTTGTGTTTAAAGGAAAAAATTCAGATTTTGACTGAGTTTTAAAGGGGATCAAAAAAAGGGGAGGAAGGAGGAGAGATGGTGCCGATGACGAGAAGAAGGGAAGAAGAGGAGCAGAGAAGAGAAGAATAAAAGAAAAGAAAAAAAAGAAGAGAGAAAGTAGTAGCCCAAGAGAGAGAGAGAGGCATGAAAGAGGGAGAGGAGAGAGAAGCAGAAAAAAATATTTGGTGGCAAATCTATAATTTTATAGAAGTAGGGGTGTGATTTAATTGAAAGTATTACATTATGTGAGTTTTATTTAAATTGGGAAAACATAGAATTTACTGTGAATTATGGATCAGAATATGAATATTATGCAATTTTTACTTATATAAAAAATACGTACATGATTATGTGGTGAATTTTATGATAAGCTATTGAATAATGACATGAAAATTTGTGAAAGTTACTAAGAATTATTTTATTGATATGATTACGCATTCATAAAAATTATGATTAAATTTTAATAATATTAAAATGTGGATTTGTGATGAAATGTGATGGCATGACATTTTAATAATGAATTTGTGAAATATTAATGAACTATAAGGATATTTTAATTAGTGATTTTCTTAAGTAGATTTATATTCGATGGTCTTCATATTTATACGATAAGATTGAGATTGATTATTAGGTACGTGTTGGGATATTCCAAAAGTAGGGATATGCTTAGTGATTTATGTTAGTATACCAAAAGTAGGGATACTCAGGATGCTTCTAAGAGTGGAGAGTCTCATATATGATTTATTTAATGAGATTCGGTATTCTAAGAGTGATAATACTTAGGATATTTCTAGGAGTGGGAAGTATCCTGTATGGTTTGTTTACCAGCAGACTATTGAATTTTAAAAAATTATTATATAGAACTAAATAAATATAAATAGATGAAAATTGTAATATGAAATTGCAATGTGATGCTTATTTGTGTATATATATATATATATATATATACACATTCTTTTATATCTGTATGTGTTATATGCTGTATAACGGGTACATTCTAATTATCCCTTATTGAATTGTCAGCTCATTTCTTACCTATTGAAATTTTCAAGAGATATTTAGTATATTTTGGAG
>JAOXYD010005576.1:0-15446 GCA_028565735.1 Pinacopodium congolense | reverse complement strand
TTGATGGTCTAAAATAAGGCATTCCTTCTAATTTTTGTTCCAATCTCCATCTTCAAGCTTTATCTTGCAAAATAAACATAATAATATATCAACTGAACACTTAAAAACTGAATCAGGGGTCATAATCCAACAAATTATCAATCAAAAAGCAATAAATTTGACCCCTAACAATACAATACCAGAGTTTAAAAGATATGAATACAATAAGGATATATGGTCCAGTTTAGCTACATGCTTTGAAAATCCCTTCATAAACAAATTAAGGTCACTCATTATGAAGTTTGACACTGATAATGAGTGTTTTATTCATACAATACAAAAGCATTTGAGACATATGTTAAACATGATAACTAAGTTTCAAGATATTAATCTTGTATTATTTGACAAGGAAAATATGCAAGCTTTAATTCCTTCTTTATCCCAAAGTTAGGAGCATATGAAGATTTATTTGATGCATAATAAAGATATAAAGAGGGTGAAGGATTCAATAACGTACTTTGTGGTAGAAGAAGTAGGTCTTGAAGTTTTTAAGTTAACTTTTAAGGTATATGTTGTTGGTTTCATCTTATAAGAAGTTATGAAAAAAAAAATGTAGACATCACAGTAGGTCTAAGTAAACAGTATAAAAAATTTAATGAAAATACTTAGTATACACAAAAGGCAACTAGAACCAATAAGGGAAAGAAAAACATCCTTTTAGAAGGATAACCATGAAAAATATTATGTCCTATAATTATGAATGTAAAAAGGTGCAATCCTATAACATGGACATTAGTTTTTAAAATGCTACTTGTTTAATATTTTCAAGTAAATCCTATCCTTTATGGATTTAAAGCTCAAAAGTAACCAACCATGTAGTAAAATATTGGGAAATCTTGGTGAAATTCTACAAGATCACATATGGAACATGACATATTTATGTACAAGCCAACTCAAAATTTACCATACAAAGGATTGATACATGTAAGCTACTCATGCATTGTGACTATTTTCTAATCCTACTTGAAGTTTATATGCTCCAAAGATTAAGAAACATCCTTTTTATATGTTAGTACTTGTTAAAATTAGTTTTAAAGTAAATTTTCGCAAAGGTGGAATGGATTTGTGTCTAAAAAATATTTAGGATGGTCATAGTACTAGATTACATAGTTTCATTATTGTAGAGGTTGTTAATGCAAGCAACAATATTAGATATATTTTATTTCCTTTATCTTCTAATTCTAATGTCTATGCAATTTAATGGCATGTTAGATTATATCATATTAGTTAAAATGGAATAAGTCAGTTAAAGGGCAAGATTTACCTACTTGTAAATATTGTCTAGTTAATAAAATTAAAAGAAAGCCATTTGGAAAGTTTGTGCAAGCTTTATATCCATTAAAATTAATTCATTATAAAATTTGCGATCCAATGAATGTAAGGTTAAGACATAGGGCTACATATTTCATCACTATTATAAATTTCTAGATTTGGTAATGTCACATATATTTAATTTCTTAAAAATCAGAAGCATTAAATTACTTTATAAAACATATAAAAGTGGTGAAAATCAATTTGATAAGAAAATAAATGTTTTGAAAACTAATTAAGAACAAGAATATGCTTCTTGTAGGTTCCAAATATTATATTATGAAAAAGGAATAGAAAGACAATTGGTTATTACATAAACCTCACAATAAAATGGCAATGCTGGGAGTTGAAATAAAAAGTTATTATAAATGATTAGGTTTATGATGCCACAAGAAAATTTACCAATTAAATTTTAAGACAGTGAAATATTTAGGACCCCCAGCATACTTAATGGAGTGCTCATAAAATTAGATACATCCACCCCGTATAATTTCTGGACAAGTAAAAACCCTGACATAAAAAAATTAAGTCCTTAGGGTTTTGCTTTCTAGGTTCATATTCTCTCCCAAAAATATAGTAAATTAGGCTAAAGAGGGAAGAAAATCATCTTTACTAGATACTCTAAACACATAACAATGTATATGTTGATAAGTGAACAAGAAATGGCATAATAATTGAATTTGAACTATAAAATGTCACATTTATCGAAAATGATGTTCCAAGGTAGGGTAAGATAGGTAAAGGCCTATCCTTATTTGAGATACTTGATCAAAATATTTCTATTATAGAGAATCAAGTAAGGGGAGTTCATCTGAGTTGGAGTAATATTGAAAATGAAGAATTAATTCAAGATCAATTCTTGTTTACACTCAATGAAAGTTTACCTATTTTATCTAATTTGAGTAGGAGTAATAAAGATGTTAATGAAATTGTTTCTAATGAAATACATGGAAGGAATCATGGAATGATTCCATAATTTTAATTTGAAATTGAAGAGAAATTAACATGGTTATCTTACTAGAACAAGATGGATTAATAAATGTAAATAAGACATTTACTGACCTTAATAAAGAAAATGAACGAAAGCAATGAAGGAGGAGATGGCTTCCATATGTTCAAATTAAGTATAACACTTGGTTAATCTCCCTAAAGGGTGAAAACTAATTACATTTGTTTCTCAAAACAAATTAAAAGGTCGATGGTAGTATTGAAAGGTATAATTCATGCCTTATAGCTAAAAAATATACATAATAGGAAGGAATTTATTATACAGAAACTTTTGAACTTATTATGAGGTTTACTTCAATCTATCTTCTTCCAACTTTAGTAGTCAACATGCATCCCGAATTCCATCAAATGGATGTAAGGATCGCTTTTCCAAATGGAGAACCTAAAGAAGAAATCTGATTATGTTTAATTTAGTATTAAAACAACCAAATTTTATACCACAAAACTCTAGGAAAACGCACCTAATTTTCCTATAATATATCGAGGAGTTGAGTATCATTCCCATAAATGTTTCTAGTAATTACTTGTTTCAATGTCAAGCTTTTAGATAAACTAAAAATTAGTAAAATAACTTATATAATTCAATTTAATTATCTATTACCACAAAAGCTAATCATACAATTACAAACATAAATAACTTTATTTTTCAACAATTTTATTAAATTAACATAAATACAAATGTAATATTCAATCATTCCTAAATAAATAATAGAAACAAGTGAATTTAAAGAAATAACTAAATTCAAAATAATAGACATTGCTTATGAAAATGATAACAAATTCTTCTTCAAGACTATTGAAACCTAAAATTATGAATGAATACAATGGATGAATAGAGTTTTGGGAATTTGTGAATGTACTCTCTCTCTCAATAAAATCTCCCTTTTATATATTTTTTTATTGTATATTAGGGTTAGGATACTCATGTGAGACAAATTAGGTTTAAGAGTTTCCTTAAATTTTCTCTTTAGCTTTAAACTCCTCATTCCCTTATTCTTGATTGGGTGTTAAATTAATGTCGAACAAGAATCATAATAATGCCATTTTGTTTGGTTGTTCATCTCCTATCTTGCTCTAGGACTATAATGGCATTGTTGTCCATTATTGTTCTTCTTTTGATTTTTTCATACGTCATAAAACTTGCCCTCATATTGACCATAACGACGGTGTTCCTCAAAACCATTTTGCTTATGTATTTTTCTCCTAAAATTGCTCCTTTTTTTAATCTTAATCCTTCAAATGCAATAAGTACCTAGGAATCATAAAAACGAAACCATTAAGAGTCCAATTTAAAATATAATGGGTAAAAGTCACATAATAACATACCAAAAGACACATAGACCTCTAGGTTTTACTAAGACAAGCCAATAACATAAATTATATAATTATTGAAATTGATCATTGGTCAAAAATAGTTTTCAAGGCAATGGTGCATGGATGTTAAAATATTTAAAGAAAAATTTGTGATTTTATCTTTTGATATAGATTACAATTTAATTGTTTATGATAACTGTTCATCCCTTAAATATATTAAAGAGTAGTTAGTATTTGAATATGAGATTAATGCCAAGGAATAGCTATATATAATCTTGTAATTAAGATTTCAGGAAATCATTCAAAAAGATTACTGCCACTTTCTCAAATAATGTATATTCAAAAGATTCTTGAAAGTTTGTACATGCAAAACTACAAACCCATTGATATTCCATTTACTAAGGGTAAAGGTCTCAATAACAAGTTTGCTCGTCAAAGGCACAAAAAAGGGAACAAATGAAAAATGTTCTTGTTCCACTGTAATTGAAAGTCTTAGGTATTTAGTGATGTTTACAATACCAGATATTTGTTATACTACTAGAATGATGAGCAAATATCAGTCTAATCTAGGAGAAGTTCATTGGAAAGCAATAAAGAGACTAATGAGGTACCTAGAAAGGTACTGCTAATTGTGCATTATGTTACCAAGACACTAACTCCAGCATACAATGTTATATGGATGTATGTTAAAGATGAGTTTTATATGATAGAATTCTACCTTCGGATTTGTTTTCTTACTTAATAATGGTGTAATATCACTGAGAAATAAGAAACAACCATTTACTACATTATCCCCAATGGAAGTTAAATTTATAACTTTTTTTTATAATACGAGAAGATGTAGGGCTTAGATGATTCTTGCTTAATTTAGAAGTACCTAAATGCAATAGTGATCTAATGACAATAAATTGTGATAGTCAAGTATTAATTGTCTGTACTAAAGGTTCAAAATATAAGTATAAGGTTAAGCATATAGATACCAAGTATAATTATGCAAAAGATATAGTTGCAAGAGGAAAAATAAACTCGTAATTTATATCTACATGTGACATGGTCATAGGCAAAATCACAGAGCCAATTTCCTAAGACACATACATTGGGCATATGATTTCAATAGGTTTACATAAATATTGAAATGTATGTGATGAACATTTCTATATATATGTTTACTTGTTGTATTATTATATTTAAAGGCAAAATGAATGATCACATTGTTTGACTATGTGTAATTATTTTTTAAAAATAATTGTATTTCTTATGTATTCACTTTTATGTAAACCTTTAATATATATTTGTAATAACCTTACATGGGTAATAACCTTTATTATTTGTAATGAACAGAGATGAGGCATGCTTAAAATTTATTATATTAATGGTATTTTAGAGCTAAACATAAGCCATAAATGACATCCCAGATAAAATGATTAAAGGTAATTGGTTTAAAGTGATCAAATAGTCACCACATATGTCTTTAGTTACAATATGTGAGTTTTAAAAGATAAATATTAGTGTAGACAAGTGAACTCGAGTCATACATTATGCATGTTTGACATAAAATTTGTAAAGTATTATGTGAATGAAAAATATAAATGAAGACAGAAAATGAATTAATATCGAAACACATGACTCGTATCATATGCATTGAAACGTTTATAAATAGGTAACTATAAGTGATAAGATCTCAAATTTTGTAGGGTGAGGCCCTAAAGGTTAATTGAAATGTCATAGTATACCATCATCATTTTTTTCTAATTATGGAGAATTAAATTTAAAATTTTCTACTTTAGATTGTCACCAAAAATTCCTGCACGATGTGATGCTATGAAACAATTATAATAAAGCAAATTTAATTTAATTTAAAAGAGAATTGAGAATATAAAACAACTATTTTTTTATTGATGGATTATATAGAAAAGTTCTCAAATGTTGCCACCATCTCTTAAGTATAGAATTGAAAATAGTAATGATATGATGAAACAAAGGAGATCAAAGAATAGTAAGAATGAGAGATATGACCTAGGTCATGGCATATTAAATCTACTCAAAGGATCGATTTCTTTGTGAAGATGTCATATTCTTCTATTATATGTATGACAATGAGCTCTTGTTTTATACTAGTCCCACAATTCATGGAATAAGTGTGAGAGTAACTAGAGTTAAAATGATAATTCCATCAAATGTCAACATGAGATAGTATAAATATCTAATCTACCCTAAATGGGATCAAATGATAGGTTATGACCATTCAATTTGAAATTGAAAAGTTGTAATGATTGAATTTACCTATATAAGGTATGTAAATTCAAACATAAGGTATTGATAATCTTTCATTTTAATAAAAAAATAAGAATAGATAGATTCTGTTACAAATTTCTTTAACCTTTGAAAACGTCAAATAATTCATAAATGTGATTGTTTTAGATTTAAATGATGTATATATAAATGATCTTATAATAAATTAATGTGATTTTTAAAGAATTTTCCTTACAACTTATAATCTCCTTTACTTTCTAAAGTCTAAACTTCAACACCATCCATACTTCTCACACAATGACTAGCATGTATTCAATTGGGCCACACTGTTGACCCCTTTTGCCATAATTAGTCAATTTTTAGTGGATGGCAAGGACTTATATTTAAAAATGAGCTTTTAGATCTGAGTTCACTTCGAGTTTACATGTCATTAAACCAATGTCCATTTTTTAAGGTATATTCTCTTATCCTAAGATGAAACTAATTTCTTAGTTTACAGTTAATTTTTATTCCTAAGCTAGAAAATGGTTAATGCTTTGATTTCCTTTGAGATGATGAGGTAATTGATTAATGGGAAGCCTAATGTTATTGTTTATAACTTATTGATTCAAGTGTACATTCAAAATAGGTAGCATGATAAATGTTAGGGGTTATATAATATGATATCAAAGGATAAAGTAAAACCTAATGTCTTCAATTTTAATGTCTTAACTACAATTTATATAGGAATAAGAACTTTCAAATGGTTTTAGAGATGTTAGGAGAAATGAGGGAGAAGGGTTGTAGTCTTAATATTTTTAGCTTTAATACATTAATCAAAGGATTGGTTAAGAATAGGAAGTTTAAGGGAATAGTAAAGATAACACATGTGATGACTTATTTAGGTTATGAGATTTCTAGGGTGACATGTGATATTTTAGATGATGGCCTTTGTAAATAAGAGACGATTTTGATTACTTGTTAATTGCTGATTAATTTGTCATGGAAAAGAGTTTTGCCAAGCATTTTTTTTATGGACATGGATTGTAAGAAAGAAATTCAACTAGTGCTTTAAAGCTACCAGATGAGTGATAGAAAGATCGAAATGTTCCCATGTTGATATCTCGCTCTACTTTGATAGAAACTTTAAGTTAGGATTTCTTAATGAAGCATTAGAAATGCTCTAAAAAAAGGTTGACTTAGTGTTTTTCTTCTAGATATTGAAAGGTTCAACTTTCTTTTGCAAGATCATCTATGAAGTTTTCATATCTAAACAAGACAACTTATAACATGTTGATATTTGGCTATACAAAAGAGGGTAAAAGGAAGAAGGTGAAAGTTCTGGTGGATGAGATGTTCGATATAGACTTTATATTATATCTTGCTACATATAACAAACTCATGAATAGGCTTTCTATAAGTTAAGCAAAACAAGTTGGTAGGACCTCTATGCAATAATGGTATTTCCTAGCTTATATAAAAGAAAAGGATCTCAAGAAAGTGAACATTTGTTGCTAGTAGTAGGATGAGAAGCAAATGGGTTGTCTATTTTTATTTTTAGTTTTTTTTAAGAAAAGAAATCAATGGAAGGAAAATATTTGTTTAAGCTTTGTTTATAAACATAGTTTACAAATTTGCAAAAATATGAAAATGAAACCATAAATAAGAAAATTTGGTTTCTTTACGTTTAATAAAATTTTATAAAACAAATTTTTTATCCATGTAATAATGGACATAGTATATTAATTGTATGTATTTTTAAATATATGAGAGTGTTTTAGTCTAATAATTTGTATTTTTTTCGTATTTGATTATCATTACTAAATTAAAATTTTAAAACAAATCTCAACCAAACAATTTTTTCAAAATTTTATTACAAATTTAAGAAATTTTTTTTCTTATTTTTAATATAAAAACACAAATAAAAAATATGAACCAAAACTAACAACTATAAAAAAAATTGAAGTCATGTAAAACAACCAAAGATATTTATTATTTTTGTTATTTTTATTTCCTGTTTCTATTTTTAAACATATAATCCAATGAATAAAACCTTTTTCTTTACTTCTGTTTCCAAACATAGTTTATAAATTTACAAAAATTTAAACATAAAATTATAAATAAAATATTTAGTTTCTTTAGGGCCATTTTTGTAAATTTTTTCTTATTTCTTGTTTTTTTTTTCTTTACATGCAAACCAAGGAAAAAAGTGTGTTTAAATGGGCATAGTTTTTTATTTAAAAAATTTGAAAAAAATAAAAACCAAAGTCAGAGAAACAGCAAAATTATGTTTCTTTCTATGTTTGAAGTGAGTTCCCAAAATAAGGGAAATAAGGAAAACATGTTTTCTTGACGGTCTCCCTACTTTGAAGCTCATCTCCTATTTTTTAGAAAATCTGGTTAGAGTTTAGGGCTCTTCCTCCTCATTTCTCATCAATTTCCTCTTTATCAACAAAATTAGGCAAATTTTGATACTTTTACTCCTCCTTTATCATTAATCTCCTTTTCGTTGAAAAATCTAGGTAGATCTCAATAGTTCTTGATATTCCTTGACAAATGTAGTAGATTTAGATAGATTTTGTACTAATCTAGACAACTTTGTCATTCTTTTCTTCAACCATGTTTCAATGTTTTAAAATTTCTCTCACTTTTTTTTTCTTCTTTTTACTTTATGAAACTATTTTTTATGTTTGATGTTCTAAAAATTAAGAATTAATGTTAGTTATGAGCTTTACTTATATTGAATAAAATATTTCTATAGGAATACTGTTAGGAGTCAAATTGATAGAGTTTTAATGGTTAATTTATTGAATTATGATCCCTATTTCAGTACGTAATTGATAAATTTGTGTGTTATTATGTTTAATTTGCGAGATGGAGTTTGAAGATGAAGATTGAAGCAAAAATGAGAAGAAAATACCTCATTTATGTCCATTAACAGTCCCCTTCTAGGGTCACGATAATGGATGAATAGGGGGTCGTTGAAGGAGGCAACATTCGACCATTAACGATGGTCTCTCAGTGTGCCGTTGATTAGAGGTAGGGTTCTGTTGAATGCAGCAGTCAACAATTTCATATCCAAATGTCCAAGATGGTGGCTGTGGCATGTTTCTAATTAATAGCCTTATCTACTAGCACATGTGGGAGGCAACAGTAGCCATAAAAACAAACAAAAACACAAAAGAAACATGGATTTGAAGGAGATAATAGATCTGCCATAGATAGAGAGAATCCTTCTTCTCTCTTCATAGTCTTTCATTTAGTCTTTATCTTCAAACACTTTTTATTTTGAGTTTGAGTGTTGTTTCTCAGTTTATGAACATCTGAGCTTGGCGATAAGACGTATTTCTGAGTTTATAACTCATATTTAGGGGGTTTCTAACTTAGATTACTTGTTATTATACTCTTATTTTTGGATTAATGAAAGCACTTATTCTTATACTTACAACTTGTATGTTCTTTGATTTTTTTGTAAGTTTGAATCGATTCAGCGGCTGTGCTGCATTCCAGATCAAGTTAAGAGTAACAAGACACGTCCATAAGTCTTACAAACCTATTTTGTACACTTTAAACTTACTATATAAACTTGTTTTTATATATCTATCAAGATATGTTGAATAAGTTGTATGTTTTGTATGTCTTGATCAATCTATGTGGCTAAATCATTTTTATTGCTAAGGATTGATGTTTGTGTGATTTAAGCGAGCAAGCCATGTTCAAGGTTATGTATTTTGTTTATTGAAGGAATAAACGAACTTATTTTGGGCTGGCCACTTAAGATTAGTTTCTAAGACAAGTTAAGCATGAGAAATCATCTTAATTTGTTAGAAAAATCAATAAGCAAAAAGAATTAATCCTTTCATGGCCAATCCTGGATTTTTTGTTAAAGTTAGAGATCTGAGATTAATTTTCCAGAACTCACCTTCTTGAAAGTAAAGCCCATTTACTTGATTTAAAACATAACCAAACTTTAGACAAGATTTAATGGAGAAAAAGCAAAGTCTTAACCATAACTTTGTTTTGATTTTGTGAAGGAACTTTAATCAGACCTTAAATGTGTAACAAGCTTAATTAAATCATCAATTATCTAATCCTTAGCTAATTAACTCATTTGGTAATTTTTAGAATTTTTCATAAGCAATTAAAAATCATTTTTGAAGTGTTTAAGGCAAGTTAGTCTAGTTTTAGCAATTTTCAAGTTTTTAATCAAATAGTTTGAAATTTCCTAAATAATTGTAATATGATTAGCCTAGTAATTAAGCCAACTTTTCCTCGTGGGATCGACAACCAGAGTCTTAAATTTATTCCATTATATTACTTCTACAATAGGTGCACTTGCCTTAATTCTGTTGGTTTTCAAAGTAAAATCGTTTCGAAATCATTCAAAGTTTTTAAATCACCTAAACAAACGAAACAAATACCTTATGATTTTTTATTTTTTTCCTTACTTCTTCATTCTTCCTTTCCTTTGTTTTCTATCCTTTCCTTTGTTTTCTAAAGTAGTAAAAAAAGTCCCCTTTTCTTCTTTTTCGTTTGGTTTTATACTGTAAATTGACTAATTATGTCCTCATTTGAATTTTATATAAAATATATGGTTGTTTAAGACTTGCATATTCAATTTTTACAAAAGTTATTTTGGGCTAATTTTTCTAATTACGGTTTTCATATATTACATTTAGGCAAAGTTAATTTTGATCTATAATAAAATGTAACATAATCGTATTGATAATAATATAATGTATGTTTTAAAAAGAAATGCTTTATATCCATCCCTCTTAGTATATATGATTTAGTAGAATAATAAGGGTGTAACAAATGACTACTTATGGATATAATGAAGTTGCCTTGTAAATGTAAGAAGTATAAAAGCTTTTGTGAATATTGTTTTTAATTTCGCTTACCAAAAATTGCCGTTATGTTCTAATTAATTACAAAATTCTTTCCTTGAATTTACTAAATTCTCTACATTATCAATAAAAGAAACTTCCATTTCCATGATTGGGAATCATTTACCATCCTTACTACCTGTGATATGCCAAATACCCTTTACCCTAATTATGTGACATTGTCAAATGAACACATTGAATGCATAAAAAGGTAGAAACATATTTTGCATTATCACATAAGGAAAGGTAATCACTTCTTATAATTAAGTTGTTTATAGGGAAGCATTATTGGTTTATACCCCATAGTCAATCGGTTGGTTTTAGATTTGTGACATATTTTATTAATGGCATTATTTACTGTATATTCTTTTTAACTTACTAATCTATAAGATCAAGTTCATGGGAAAATATAGTTTTTCATTTCAAGTTATGATAGAGATCATAATTATAAAATTCATATTGTAATTAAGGATTGTTCCTAAATTGTTCCTTGATGTAGCTATATTAAAATTTGACATTAATATAGTGGAAAGACTAGAACACATTATATTTCCTCCTTATGAAGGAAGTATTTAATCTCATAGACTAAAGTATGGAGATACTTAAACAAATGTATTGGTGCTTATAAGAGAACAAGTACACTGAATTGACCTGATATGAGAATTCCATATGAAGCATTACTTATGTGTTTATGGAAATATTCATTATGATGATTATATAAGTGATCCTTAAACTTAGGATCTCCAAAGCATCTCGTATAAGGATTATTATGTTTTGATTCTACTTATGATCTACTCTAGCCATAGATAGTGCGGTTAGTAGTCATTGGATGTAGCATGATCTATATAAAGATATTTGAGTAATTAATTTAAGATTCGTCACCCTAAAGAGATCAAAGAAAACGTTCCATTCTCTTTATCAGTATTGATTTAAGAAATCTATGCCCATGGTAGAATTATAATTTGAAAATAGTTTTCAAATTTCTTTAAGAAAATAAATTATTAATTGTGGAGAAGTAATATGGTTAGACATAATAGAGTAGACACCAATTTCATACTCTATGTCTAGTTGGAATATTATATGGTGAAAGGATTGCATTATATAGAAAAACATTCCCTGATAGGTTAAATCAAAACCACTTTGATATTCCGAATATTTGGAGACTCAAGGTAAGTTTCTACACACCAAATTATATTTATGATTATAAAAGATTTTATTAGAAAATTAAAGATAAATTGAAAGGAGTTTTAATTTATCTAATTCTAATTATCAGTTATATAATTTATAATCATCGTCAACATATTAGGCTTTAATGGGTCATACCTATAGATTAAGTGAAGAGAGCAAAATTAATTAAGATGTAGTTAATTATGAAGGTTTAGAAATTTTAAAGATCAAATATATGATATTTGATTTATTAACATTAATTAATAATTATAATTAATGTGAAACTTTAATTAAAACTATGTTTAATTTTAATATTAAGAAAAAACTTTTTTATCTTTTATATAGGAAGAAAACATAATAGTAGTTAGCATTTCTCGTTTTGTTCTTCTTAAATGTTGAGTTTCTCTTAAATTGATCTATGAATACCATTAGAGCACAAACATGTGTATAGCTTAAGGGGTTATTCTATCAAGATTAAAAAAGAATATAGATATAAATCAAGTTTCATAATAAGGTGTGAAATTAGGTTCTTACTTTATTTTATTTTTTATTTAATCTTGTTATAAAATAATGTGGTCTTGGGTTTCGAAAAAACGGAAATTTTTTCACTTCTGTTGCCTACGTTGTGATCTCATTTCAATTTCTTATAAGCATTGCACAATTTCTTATTATTGCTTTCACAATTGGGATGATTCAAGGTTGCTTATTTACGATGAATGGTTTCATTATTTTTGTTCACCAATAAGAACTCAATATCTAAATTTTAAGTTACAAAACCATAATTTGATGATGAAACTAAACAAAAAACAATATGATAGAAAGGAAGAAGATTAATTTTTTTATATTTTGTGACTTGAAGATTGAAGATTTCCTCGTTAATATATTTAATCTATTTGAGCTTTGAGATTAGAGAATATATGCACGTCACCAGATTGAGATTCAAATATTTTATATTAAAAACAAGAATCTAGGGCATTTTAAAGCTTAATTTAAACTTCCTTTAAGCTTCCTCTGTATCAAAACAAAGTGCATAATAGAAGGAAACAAAACCCCAACATTGTTTTCTTGGTTGTGCCTTACATTGTAACAATAATTATTATATTCTGTAATGTTTACAGATACCGTTAATTGTAAACATGCTTTAAAAAATCAAATTAGGTTTATTTTCTATTAATTATAAAGGATAATTTAATACCAATTATAAAAAATAAAAACAACAATGACAATATTAACAATAATAATAATAATAATTCGTTTAAGCCTGTTTTCAAATGATGAAAAGAAGAGTGAGTTTTTTTCCACTTGCTTCTTGTATTACTATTAGCTATACTCTTCTATTACTAATAAAGTCAAAGCGATCTATTAAATAGAAATAGGAACAACAGTTGATGATTGATGTCTATGCTAAAACCCATGTTTTTTTAATTTCATTAATTTGATGCATGGAAGCGTATAACATTAATAATATGTCATCTCAAATTTTAATGTTGCTTATATCCATTGGCATTAACAACTTGTAATTATAATTTCTATTTTATTTCTTGATTCCTTTGAATTTAGAACATAAGATTTTGATTGAACCCTTTTTTTTCAGCACATTTTTAATCTCTTTTTAGTGATATAAGCTTTAAAAATATGAATAGATCTAATGATTGTGGAGACAAGTGAAAAAGATGGGGGTATGAAATTCTATAACAAAAATGCATGTAATCTCATTAATGCTAGAAGAAGTGAAAAAGGGAAATTAAATAACCATTAACTTTTCCAAATCTAGTTAGAAGAACATCAAGACTTGTCTTTAAAGAGTATTCAATAAAGAGTATATTGATGTAGTGTTGAAGAACAAGTGTAACAAACTAAGCACTATATTTCATAATTTTAGGAATTTACGCAAGGAAGGAGAAATTGATTATATCATCCCTAAAGAAGCTAATATTACAATTCAAGGTTAGGAAAATTTAATTAAGTTTTTTTGGCTTATTGATATTTTCTTTTATATTTTTTCATGTATACTTTAATGATTATAAATTCATAAAAAGGCTCATATATTCAAGAAAAAGGGATGCAATGAAATTTCAAACTTATGTTATATTTTTGGATATTCTACCACAATAGGTTTTCATGCATATCCATTAAGTAAATCTTCATTAAAGACTAAAAAAGGGGAACATATAATTCGTGATGATGAAACCTATTCACAAAATGAAAACAAAGATGAAGTTGGATGTCCTCCTTCGAAAAAAAAGGAATCTTCTAAGAAGAAGACACAAAGAAAACAAACTCTAGCATTTTAGAAGATGTCATGTTTACAATTTGTGATAATTCAAAAAGAAAGCTAGAGTTGCTTTAGAAAAGAAAATAGTGGTACCATAATAAATTTTAGATAATATTAATCTACTTTCATCATTTAATCAAGAGATTAGTTCAATCGTGGAATTCCTGAATTGCTTATATTGTTTATGTGTTGAGGTTGTGCAACATGGAAAACTAGTGAAGGATTTCATGATTCTATACGTTATAGAGATATTTTTGTAAATATCTTGGATGAAACAAAGTTGTCTCCAAAGTTATATGTTCACAAATGTGTAAGAAATTGTAATTGATTTTGTAAGCCCTAAAAGGAACTCAAGAGGGGGGTGAATTGAGTGATTAAAATTTTCTATACTAATAAAGCTAACCACCAAAACCAATTTAATCTAAATGTAATCACAAAACCAATATTCAATCTAATATGATGTGTTATGCTCATGCAAATGGAACAAGTTCAATCAATAATAAACTAAACAAAAGAGCATAAAATTAAAGAGTGAAGGGATAGAAAGGAACAACAAGATTTATAGAGTTTCACCTACCCTAAATATGGACTATGTGCTCTCTTCAACTACTTGTTGGAAATTCCACTAACTAATCAAGAAAAAGGATAATCATTTTTTAGGGTGAAGAGCAACCCTTACAAGACATAATGTTCTTGATGAAGGAAAAGAGTAACCTTTAAAAAAATATTTTTATGCCAGAGAGGAGCCATTACAAGATTAAACATCTAAACGATTCAATAATCCCCTTTCAAGTAACAATATACAACTAAAGAGGTGTTTCACTTAAACCTCAATTAAACTAAGGGATCTTTTCTTTCAATAAAGGAAATAACGGGATAATGATGCACTTAAAAGCTTAAACAAACTTAGTATGATAGATTGGAATCACTATAAAAGTTTGCATAAGATGAATGGTTAAGTTAAAGATGACACAAAAGAAATTTGAGTAGTTTTGATAAAAGAGATTATAAATGATTCCAAACACTAAAGTAAACATATAAAAATTCACTTATACAATCAACTAAACCATTTAAAACATAAGGAAGCATAATACGACAATTTAGAAACAAATAATTGGGATTGAAGCCCTCATATATGTGAAACAATGCTAGAACATGCAAAACTGCACAAATATGATGTTTCTGACTTTATGAGTTTGAATTTGCCAAAATAA
>JAOXYD010005565.1:0-15446 GCA_028565735.1 Pinacopodium congolense | reverse complement strand
ATTAGTTGGAAGTGCATCTGCTTCAACCCATTTACTCATATAATTTATAGCCATTAAGATGTATTGGCTAGAGTATGACAAAGGGAATGATCCCAGGAATTTGATACCCTAAACATAGAAATTTTCACATACCAAATTTTTGTTTAGTGACATTTTGTGTCTCCTTTAAATATTTCCAAGCCTTTAGTAATTGTCACAAGATTTAACAAAGTTAAATGCATTCTTAAACAAGGTTAACCAGTAGAAACCATACTTCAACACCTTATCTGTAGTCCTAATGAGTCCTAAGTGTGTCGTAAGCTTATGAGAATGACAATGGCTTAAAATAAAGGGCATTTCCTCCTTAGGCACACATCTCCGAATTATTCCATCAACACATAACTTGCACAGAAGGGAGTCATACCAAAGATATCTCTTAACCTGTTAAAAGAATCTCTTTTTTTTGTGGTAAGAAAATTTAGGATGTAAAACAATACCAATTTAATAATTTACAAAATCCATATATCAAGGCAAGGTAAGCATAGCTAGCAAATGTTCTTTAGGAAAAACCTCCTTAATGTCTTTATATACTTCTTTTTCTATCATTTATTCATCCAAATGAGATAAATTACTAGCCATAAAATTTTCTTTTCCTTTCTTGTCTTTGATTTCAATTTCAAAATTCTGTAAAAGAAGAACCCATTAAATTGATCATGGCCTGGCATCTAGTTTGTTCATGAAATGTTTCATATTTGAATGATGTGTATAGACTATGGCCTTTACAAGCCTAAATAAGACTGAAATTATCAAATGCAAACATCACAACTAATAGCTCTTTCTCAATGGTGCTATAATTTATTTGAGCATCATTTAAGGTACGGCTTACATAATAAATTGGATGGAATAGTTGGCCATGCCTTTGCCCAAGAGTGTTAATGAGTTGCAAAACTATCTATTATGCTATCTTTAGGCGTAATTAGTTGACCTAGTTGAAATGGATTAGAATCAATTATGCCATCTATAGACTTACCAACTTCTCTTAACCATTCAACTAGATTTTAAGCACTCCTATAGGTGATTTTAAGCAAATAGCCAAGATCTCTCTTCAATTATTTGGAAAAACCTGAATATTTATAGGTCTATGGTGAGCTATCTCTCGTTACACTACCCAACTCAAATGTCTAAACTCACCTTCTCGATCTATTATATAGTATAAGCATCATAAATATTACAAAGCATTGTTCATTGAATCAAAACAACAAGAATTTCCCAAATAGTTCAAGAACAACTCCTACAAAGTGTTTAGCTACTCATAATCATAAACAATCCAACAAAATCCATTTTTTCATACTAAAAGTCATAAAGAGGAAAAGAATAAAAACTGGGTAAAGTTAAGAACTCCTCCTCTCTACTTCAAAGAGCTGGAAAACTCTAGATGTTCATGTTATCACCACTTTTCCGAAGTTAGATTTTAGTTTTCCTTTTTGACTAGCCACCAAAAACCTACATCTTTTCCTCTTTTGGGAGTTGTCTCCTCATAAATGGAGGCTCCTCGAGTTTAGAACCCTTATATAGCTCAAAAGAAGGATTAAACCACTTAAAATCTTGCGTTTATCTCGAAATAGGTCATTCCTACTCATGACAAAAATTTGATTATAGAGGTCAGTGTCATGATCGTGACACCCTTCTTTGTCATCTTCGAACACTCTTACTCTTATGGCCATAACTTCCACTTCAGGCCTCTGATTGACTTAAAATTTTAATTGTAGCTTGCTCATATCTTCATCTTTCTCCCCTCTAAATTTGATTGCCATCTAAGCTCTTCACTTATGCCTAATGAGTCATCAAAATCACTTAAAAATTCATCCCCAGATGAATTTCTGCTACTCAAAATTTACCCTCTCACATTAGAAAATCAAAAGAAACAATTAAAAGCATCGAAGATCATGAAAAGATAAAGATGCAAAAGACCAAGTAAAATAATGCTAAAACACACAAAGAAACACTTAAAGCACATAGAAAATAACCTAAAAATACAACTTAAAACACACTATCAAGTTCCCTACACTTAAACCTTTGCTTGTCCTCAAGCAAAATCAAACACAACCATAACATCCTATCAAATTTTTTTTGTAAAGATTAAAAGCATGCAATCTTTCAAACTTTTATCAACTCAAATGTCAAGCTACTACATGCATCATAACTCATTTTCATTAATATACATAAATAAACTCAACTTATGAAGTCATTGATCAAAGGCAAGCATAGACTCAATTTGGATCTTCCTCTCGAGATTCATTCAAGTGTTTAAGGGTTAATGCTTTGCTCTAAACTACCCATAGGAAACCACACTACCATAGGCTAGCAAATACACTAATTCTCCTCCACAGTGATTACATACAAATGTAGATCAAGAGGACATTGTGAAAGGTTGTAATGGGGTTGAGGTTAAGGTATGTCAAAAAGGGGTTGAAGGGGTATTCACAAGCTGTCATAAAACACTGAGTATGAAAAGGGATAACAAAATAAATTTATGAGATATATATATAATTACTACTCCACACTTATTTTTTACTACTATAAGCTATTATTTTCTTTTCTTCTTCTTTTCTCTCCCTATTTTTTTCATTTGATTTTGCTCTTTTCTCTTTATCTTTTCTTTCTTTTTGAACAATAAACAACAAACAAAAAACCAACAATAGTAGATAGGTGTAAGAGTAGCAGTGCTAAAGTCTGCTCAAAACATCTTAGAAAATAATAATTTTAGCCAAAATTCCCAACTAATGCATACTCAGTATTTTATTAAAGTTGTGATTAGGTAGGTTAATGGGGCTTGAGGTTTTAAAAATGTGGTGTTCAATTTAAGAAACCAAAAAGGTTAAAGGGTCAAAGGGGTTGGAAAGGAATAATAATAAAGGTTGGTCATTTAAGCTAAACATTTAAAAGAAGAAGGGCCTTAATCACTTCCATTTAATATGTATCTAGTAGATTCAAGTTAGTTCAATGCAAGTTCTAGAGGTAAAAAACCTATGGGAGTATCACACACATAAGGAATGAAATGAGTGTGGGATAGAGTCATATAGGCTCAACTCCTCACTTAGGTTTTATTGAAGATCCATCATGTTTCCATGCATTACCTAATCACTTGAGTATTAATTTCTGGGTAAGTTTATATGACCAACTACTTAAGCCAATCAACATAATTCACCTTTTATCCAAGTGATCTAATTCAACTTTAAGCATGAATTTCAATACCATTGTAACTAATATAATAGAACTCATGGCAACACATTCATCACAAAGATTCAAATGCAAGGAAATTAACACTCCTAAAACTATACCTTAATATGTAACTTACATGACATGCTAAAATGCACAAAAAAAACCAAAAATTAGAAAAACATAAACAATTAGCTACCTCCCCACACTTAAAGGATACAGTGTCCTCAATGTGATAATAGGCATACCAAAATAACAACACAAAACAAAATCACAAAAGAAACAAAGAACAATGAAATACAACACAAAATAGACATACGAACATAATAAACAAATAACCAAAGGGAGGGTAAGAGGGTGGGGATGATGGAGTTAGGGACAATACTTGTAGTCCTTATAATGCCTAAGACTTGTGGATTTTTTGCTCGAGGTAGTGGTGGCGCCTCATGACCATTCACATTTACTCATTCATTGTATCCAATTGCTCCTGCGTTTGGCAATTTTGATTCTCAAAGATATTACACACATTTTTCCATCCCTCATCATTAGAATCATCACTTAAAGTATCATCAGAGGTGGGAGCAACTCTAAGACTTGAAGTTTTTCTAAAGAACTTGTGTTTAACTGCAATTTGAGTTCCAAGATCTCAGAGCTCCATGTTATTGTGTCTGTATTTTCGAGCGTCGCAAGTAAGGAAGATCAAAGTACTCACGAGAAATACGGGTTAGACCAGTAGTATCAATATTGAAGTGTTATGCTATGGTGCTGGCTAGATACCCTAGGCCGAAATAATTTCCTATATTAGTCACTGAATGCATCAAAGCTTGAAAAAAATAAAAGGGCATATGCAACTTAATCTTTTCATCCATACACCACAATAAAAATAATTCTCTAGCTGAGCATTTGTTACTTTAAGCCTTTGATAAAACAACATAGCAAATAATTTATATAGTAACAAATTTTTGGGTTAAGAATGTGTGCATTTGAAGTATTGTGCACATTAAGGTAAGGTAATTCAGTGAAATAATGCCAATAGTTTTTAGGTAAAAAGTCTTGATGTGCATCCTATATATGTCCCTTAGGCAACTTAAAAATTCTATTGAACAGTTTATCATCTAAGTTACGAGTTTGACCTCTAATTCGAAACCAAACTTCATTTAGATTATCAGAATCAAAACGTAGAGATGTAAAAACTTCAAGGGTCAATTCTTGAAAGATTGGGTAATCCATTTGAACAAATTGTTCTTAACCACCGCTATTACACAACCTTATGAGCCTGTCTTTCAATCTTATGGTTTCTAAAGGATCAAAATAAAAGTAACAAGGTCCAAAGATAGTTCTATCTTTGATATGAGTGTACCTATCATCCTCATCAGTGGAGAAGATGGGAAAGGGGGAGCCATAATTTGCTGAAATATCTCAGGCCTTCCGACCTCTTAGTTAGGATTGAATGGGCATAACAGATTTCTGGCAAAGGGTTTTCTTCTGTAGAGGCATGGCATTCAACTACCTTAAAAAACACACAATAAAAGGGAGAATGGTAAATAAAGAAACAAAACTCACACCTTAGAGAGAGAGAGAGAGAGGTGTTCATGGAGATTGTAGAAAATTGTAACAACTACTACATAAAAATGAAAAGAAACTAACAAAACTTACTAGATTTGGAGCAAAATTGTCTTCAAATGAGAAAAGAAAGGCGGAGGCTAGGTGGATGGGTTGCAAATAGAGAGAAGAGGGAGTGGGTAAGAGAAAGAACGAATAAAGAATGAAGAATAGAGGGTTTTGAACC
The DNA here is from genome assembly GCA_028565735.1 of Pinacopodium congolense. Lineage (NCBI taxonomy): Eukaryota > Viridiplantae > Streptophyta > Magnoliopsida > Malpighiales > Erythroxylaceae > Pinacopodium > Pinacopodium congolense. The sequence goes on along the minus strand of JAOXYD010005565.1, from coordinate 10,459 downwards.
CTAAAACCTGTCTATCAGGAAAAAAACGTTGTCACGATCATGACATCCCTTAGTTTTAAAAATTCTATCACCCTCATGACAGGCCAGAAGGATGATAGAATTTTGACCTTCCTTATGCTAAATTAACCCTAATTAACCTTCCATTGATATAAACTTAATTTAGGCTTTCTAAATCAAGATTTAAGTATAAAACTACTAAAAAACAAATTGAAAAACAACAATAAAACTAAAGAAAGGATGAAATTAAAGCAAGAAATATGTAAAAACTATGAATTAAAGCATTGAATGACTTGCAAACTAAACAAAATATGCTTGATTTAAGGTCATGAGTTTGTCCAATCATCAATTTAATCAAGAAGAGATTAAAAGGAAAGAGACTATTCCTTTTTGTCTTGAAAGAAAGTCACCAAGATATAACTTCCCATGATATCCAAAAGCCTTAAACATTGTTCTCTTTAAGGATTTCATTCTAACTACCCTATGCTTGCAAATGTGAACGACCTCAAATGGTCTTTTACCCCTAGATTTGAGTTTACAAGGAATCAACTTCAGCTTTGCTCTAATATTTTTCTTTCTTACCTTAAGTACTATCTTCTCTTGTTCTAAGGTTACATTGCTAAAATTACTAATGGGTAGTTGTTTTCCTTTACCTAAAAAGGTACACTAAAAATTTAGAGGTAAGGATTGTAACTTAAGCATGGGTGGTGTCATAAAGGAAAATTGGGTAAAGGCATTTGTTTTTCTTAAATGTTCTAGCTTCAACTGCTCACCAAATCCTCCTCCTTCCTAACACCTTCGTCACCTTTCAAATTTATCTTTCCTTCATGCTTCATCTCGTATGTGTTTTCACACTCATCAATCACATTTAACTTCGTGCAAGCATTTCCTTTCAATGGATTTTTCAAATTCTTACCATGTTAATTACTATTCACTCATCACCAATTCGAAGAACTAATATTCCTTTATGGACATCAATCAACACCTTCTTGAAAGGTCTACTAAGGATTAGTGAGCAACTACTACCCTCCTCAAAATCAAGCACCACAAAATCACCTAGAATTAAGAACTTATCGAATTTGATGGGCACATCTTTAACCAATCCTAATGGCTTCCTTATTGTTTGATCCGCTAGTTGTATAAGCATGGAAGTCGGTTTCACCTCACCTAGCCCTAATTTCCTAAAAATAAATAAAGGCATCAAGTTAACACTTGCTCCTAAGCCATATAAACATGGAAAATTTCCAAGTTACTAAGAGTACAATGGATAATGAAACTCCTTTAATCTTACAACTTGGATGGCATGTGGCGAGTGATGTGTGAGCTACATCTCCCTATTAATTCCACTGTTTTGTTGTCATCCCAAGGCCGCTTATTAGTTAGGTTATCCGGTAGAAACTGAGCTTACTTGGGCATATTTAGTATGACATCTATACATGACAACTTCTTTACCTTCTCAAAAAACTTAGAAACTTGTGCTATTGTTGAATTTTGTTGGAGCCTTTGTGGATAGGGTATTATTGGCTTACACAGTGGTAGTTTGATGTAAGGCTTCTCTCCTCCTACTTTTCCTCTCTAACATGACTTTTATCTCTTGCATCCTCATCCTCCTCATTAAGCCCCTTCAGTTCTTTTTCAATTATAAGTTTGATGGCCTTCACTTGCTCCCTTGAATTGGACTTAGTAGTGCTTTGTAGGTTACCTGCTTTTCTAAAAGACAGTGCATTAACAAGTTGGCCTACCTGTACCTTCAAGTTATGGATGGATGAAGTGTGGTTCTTCACAATCTAGTCAAACTTTCTTCCATCCTTTTCTAACTCTCGTCTCGGCTGGCAAACACCCTTTTCTAATTCTCTTCTTGACTTGCTAGTTTGGAGCCCAAAACATCTAGTAGCTTGTCCATCTTGTTCTCCATGGCTCCAAGATGATCTTGTTAAAATAGGACTTTAGAAGGATTCTGCAGGAGTAAAATATTAGGGGTTAAATGGGGGTGTTAATTTGCACAAAACCACCATTTGAGGTTCTCTAGGTAGTTAAACGGTGATACTTAAATGAGACTATTTAACTTCCCAAGAATCGTTGTTTAAGTCCTTGTTAAGAGAAAAACAACGCAATTTTCCCAATTGTTCATTGTCTTCTCCTCCTTCTTTTGTCCAACGCAGATGCCTCCCACCCCTTAAACCTTCCATTTTCCCTTATTTCACCACAAAAATTTGTGTTATAGGGCTCTTTTTATTGGAAATCAAGTACTCTACATGTTTTCATTCATTAATTGCTCAAACAAACTTAAAATTACGTCAAAAATCCCCTGACATACCCAAAGGTACTATTTATGCCCACTCTGAATTTTTTCATTTTTTATGTGTTTTATTCTTATTTTTCTACAAATTTGGTACCATTGTTTTCCTGATTGAATTTCATAGATTTTGGTACCAATTTTACATCATAGTTTTATCGTAAAAATTTTGGAAGATTTAGTGTAGGTCAATCCTAATTTTCCAATTTTTGAACATTTTTTGCCAATAATTGGTATTTTTTGTGAATAATTTAGGCTTAGCATGTCCCCTAGACAATTTTAAGGCATTTTAAGCTTAAGGAAGAGATCAAAATTCAATGATTCTAGCTTCTCAATTCACGAGAATGCAGATTGGTTTGAGAGCCATCTCCCAAACCTATTCGTCACTGAAAAGTCTCTAGCAATTGCTTTGGATGCTGAATTCAATGTCTTAGAAGCTTTTCAAGTGTTATACTAAGATCCCATTCTCGTTCTTGATGGACCCTACTACCTACTTTTGGACTAAGAATTTTATGCCAACATTAAAGAGAAGGAAAGGGATGATCTTCTTGACATTTGGTCTATAATGCAATGTACACCTATATTTATCACTCGAGCTTTAGTATCTTTGCTTTTAGGTTTGCCTAATATAGGAGATTCTTATGATCATAGTGTGGATCAAATTCGTGCAGATATGGTGGAATCCTATCCTAATTTCTCTATTATTAATATGGCCAGTGCTAATTTTCATTTTATCAAGCCACATAGTAAGTAAAAATATCCAACCATCTAGCTTTCAATTAAAAAAAATGGATATTTGTTGGTTTATTAAGCTCGAATGTGACTTGTAGAGCTAGTGTGTTAAATGATATTAGGTTCATAGATAATTACATTATACATAAGATGTTTCATGGTTTAGGAGCCATTAAGGGCCTACCTTTGTCTACATTTATTCTACAAAAGATTATAAATATGGTCCACCTTCGACATGCACACAAAAATTTATGTTTCCCTAACTCTTTATACGAGGATCTTTTATAAGGCTATAGTATCCCTTGAGGGACAAGTTGCTATACAACCTCAACCTGCATTCATTATTGAATACCCTACTTTAAAGATTTGGTAACATGCACGAGTGGGTGCCAAGTGACATAATTTAATTTGGAGACCTCTTCAGGAAGATGATAGAGAAGATAATGCTGATGTTCTTATTTTGAGCTTGTTGAAGCACTTGAGAAAGGCATGTGCGAGGCTTTTCTAAAGTCAATACTAGTGTCTACCGTCCTCGTTCTGCAACTGAGGCTCCGACATTTATTCCTCCTTCTACTTTAGAGTACTAGACTACTATACTTCATCACCTAGAGGAGTAGTTATTCCACATTATCCTCTATTCATACTAAGGTTATTGATGTTCGCAAATTCATAAATGCAGTACATAGTCAGTCAGGTGTCTTCTAGGATTATCTTACTTCTCATCATCCACCACATAACTATATTTGTTAGGCTTACTCTCTTTTGTTCGTGGATAGAGCTATTTTTTTTTGTAGCCCTAGATGCTTTCTTTTGATATTTTTTTGGTCATTTCTTTGATTGTATTTTGGTATACACGAAGCATTATTTTTATGTATACTGTATTTGTGCTTTCATATTTTATCTATGCTTTCTATTTATTACACTTAATTGATCAAATTTTGTTTTTCACTTCAATGGATCGATAAGATATTATCAATAATTTGGGTGCTTTCTACTCCTTTATCTCCCATTTTATCCTTTCTTTATGTTTTTAGGAACATTAGGGACAATGTTCAACTTTAAGTTTTTAGGCTTTTCTGAAGCATGATTTTCACATTTGCTTTACATCTAATAATAACTCAGTTTATCATCTTTTCCAAGATAATTGAGCATTGGTTAAGTCATTATGAAAGTTGAAATGATTTTAACCATTTTACTTTGAAAACCATTGTGATTAAGGCAAGTGTACCTATTGAAAAATTAATAAAGTAACCACAAATGTCGATCCCATAGGGAAAATGGCTAATTACTAGGTAAATTATATCAAAATTATCTAGAAAAATACAAATAATATGATTAAAAGCTTGAAACAATGTTAAAATACTTTAACAGGGCTTAAACACTTTGAAAATGATTTTTAATTGCTTTAAATATTTTTTGAAAATTTTGAATTGTGAAAATTATCTAGGGATTAAGGATTTGGTGATTGATGATTTAATTGAGCTTTAAAAAATTTTAGGGGCTAATTTAAAGCTCCTTCATAAAATGAAAACAAAGTTATGGATATGATTTTGCCTTTTTCTATGAATCTTAATTTAAAGTTTAGTTATGGCTTAAATCAAGTTAATAGGCTTTAATTTCAAGAAGTAGATTTTTGGATTTTCAGTCTCAAATCTTTATCTGTCACAAAAAATCAAAGTTTGTTCGTTCATTGATTAATTTGTAACGTTTATTAAGTTTTCTAATAAACTAAGATGATTTCTCAAGTTTAGATTATCTTTAACTCTAATCCTAAGCAACCAACTTAAAATCAAAATTTTTAAACCCTTAATAAATAACAATCAGACCCCTTTACATGCCTTTAAGCTCTCTTAAATCATAAATACACCAATCATTAGTAATAAAAACTATTTAGACACACATCTTGATAAAAATATATAAAATATAAAACTTAAGCAATATGCCTTCAAAAATCAAAAAATATAACCTATAAAAATGAGTTTAGAGATTACAAAATTATCCACGGAAAGTTTCTGGACATGTCTTGATCTCCAAACTTGGTTCTATAATCCAACACAGCTCATAAATCATCATAATCTTGCAGAAAAATCAAATATCATTCAAGAATATAAGCTTAAGAACAATAACTCTGATTAATATGAAAATAGAGCAAATACATAAAGATTATGAGCTAAAAAACTGCTCTAATGGTTTAAAAACTCCAATATATGTCTCAGTTACAAGATCCAACAAACAAAAACTCAGAAAACACGCTACAACTCAAATTGAAAGTGACTAAAGCCTATGAACTACTTAGAAATCTGATTCTCCTAATTGAATGAATCTCCTTATTTTTTCCTCAATTTTTTACGGCTCATAGACTCCCACTTGGTACTGAAAGACAGTAGCATTAATGAATATCACGCCCAAACCTCAATTATGGACATTTGAGATGGATATGTCTGTCTGAGTTCTAATACAGTGGGTTAACTTGAGGCAATACGGTGCCCTGAGCTTGCCGTATTAGTCCTAAATCACCCCTCGAATACGAGGGTCTCCAAGAGTAATACGGGGGTCTAGCTAGTCCCATGTATTGGTCTTGAAATGTGACAATTTGACTCTTTTCTTAATCTAGTCATCATTTAATCTCTAATTCCTTCAAATTAAACATTAATTACAAATTGAAGAACTAAATTAAAGGTTATAATTCAATAAATAATAAAAAAAACTCAATTAATTTGACCCCTAACAATAATCTATAGTTTGTGAAAAAAAAATTTGGTTTTGATTTATATGATTGAAAATTTTTCCTTTTGAATTAGGTTCTTTTGACAAATTAAGATGATAAGCTTTTGATTTTGATAATTAACGACAAATTGATTTTAAGTCACTTCATGTTTAGGATAATTAATTCCTTATGATCATTATAATATTTCACTTCTAAAATAAATATTTCTAAGTAAATTGTTTCATCTTCTAAACACTTTCGTCATCATTTTTAAAATTTAAATAAAGTGAAAAAAAAGTGTAAATAAAGAAAAGAAAAGAAAAAAATGTGCTTAAAAAGAAGTAAAAGTGAGTAAGTTTTTCATTCAATATAATGGCTACAAAACAATTAGTTAAAGTTAAATAATGGTGTTAGTAGCCAGTTGATGTCAGGTGATTTAATCAAGTAATCATGGATGTTCACGACAAAATGTTCATTTTTGCGAAAAAAAAAGATTAAATGGCCTCTCAACTAATCAAAGATCACATTATTATTTAAATTTTAGTGTTTAATTGATTAAGGACGTGAAATTATTTAAATTGATGATACCCTTCGCTTGGGTTAGATTCATTTTACATTTGAAATTGATTTTTTTCACTTAGCATGAATTTGAAGAAGCTTGAAGTCATTTGATTTCCTTTGTGACTTTATTTGATGAATCAATCTTATAATCTCTTAATTGGTAATTTTGGTTGAATGATTGAAGAAATATTTTCAATGTTATTGATTAATGAATTGGACTTATTTTTCCTTATAATTATGAGTTATTTTGAAATTGACGATTGATTAATTTTGTTAAGGATAAGAAAATATTTAAGTGTGGGGAATTGATATAGGTTTATGTTATATGATTTTTCATGATATTTTGGTGTTAATTTACCCCTATTTCTATGCTTAATTGATTCATTTATGTTTTAAATTGTTGATTTTGTAGATTACAACCCAATTGAAGTGAAAATGAAGCAAAATATGAAGATTGGGGCAAAAAAGGAGCTAAATGATAGTATCAAAAAGGCCAAATTTAAGTCTCAAAACCTTGTGTTTAACACTTTTCTAAGGCCTAAATAGTGGCAACAAAACAACGTCATTTAACTCCTCCTCAAACTTCATTTAAGTAATAATCGAGAATTTCTAGCTAGATCTTTCTTTTCATTGGATGTAACTTGCTCCACTTGCTTCTCACTTGGTCCTGACATGTATATGGAGGTTTTGAAGGGAAAAACAAGGCAAAATAAAGAAAATACGAATTTGAGAGCAAAAATTAGACTGTCTTTAGTTTAATTCTTTTTCTTTCTCCTCCCTCCATTATAACTCAAAACCCTCCTCACTATTAGCCACCTCTATTCTATCCAATTTTATGCCTAAAATCCATCTTTTTCTTTCTTATTTCTTCACCATTTCACTCATAAATCAGCATTCCTTCATCAAAACCCCATTTTCATTCGTTCCCCCCTTCTTCATTCCTATTAACTATTCACTGCCACCTCTAGTGTCTTTTCTCCATTTTCCTTACTTTTATTGGTCCTTCAATCATAAAGTTGGTACCACTGGACTCTACACCTCACAAGCTTTCTTTTGGTACCATTTTTATGACCCATCATTCTTATCGTTGATAAAGAAATATTTTGGTGTTGTCAAGAATATTTTGGTTAAGTTTATCAATAGACTCTATCACTTATAACCATTTTGAATCCTTTTGATCATATTTAGACATAATTTGCTGTTATGTGGCTCCTCAAACACGGAATGAATTGCCTTCCTATAAATGGCCTCCTTTTGGTAATTCTCGATTCACCAGTCATGAGAATTTAGAATGGTAAGAAGCAAATATGGGTAACGACATCATCATTGAGTGATTGGTAGCCCTAATGCTCGAGTCAGAGTTTAATGTTTCCATGGCTTTCTGAGCTTTGGGCTGGAGCTTATCTTCTCCATTATAGGCCTGTACTATCTAAACTTGGTTCATGAGTTTTATGTAAACCTAGAAGCCAAGAAGGAGGCTGGCAACATTTAGATTCAGTTCATCGTGAGAGGTCCTCCTATTTACACCATTCGTGCTTTTATTTCTGACCAATTAAGAGTACTCGATGAGGAGGTGTATTTGTCAAGGTTACAGATACATTCTATGGAGATTCAGTATTATTTAATCTCAAATTTTAGATATCTATTACTAGAGATGCTTAGGTTTAGTTAGGACAAACCCCAAAGCATTCATTACATCACATTTAAGGGTAAGTGAGTGCATTATGATCGAAATTTTAAGTGTCAATGTCACCCATAGGGCTAGCAATTTAAACAAGGTGTAATTAAGAGATGCATATATTCTTTATATTACATTACATAAGTTGGGCTCGATTCGAGGTCTCATATTATCTGGGTTCATTGCTATTGTAATTATAGAAGTTGTTAGGATGTAGAGACCAAAGGAAAAACAATTGTTTCCCCTGCTTTTTGACTTGAATATTCATAGAAATGGGAGTTCCCTTTAATGACGTGGTGTCAATTCAGCCTCCAAGAGTGTTTATGATCACATATTCCACACTCAAGTTATGGAAGTACGGTCGACCTAAAAACGTATGTCATAATACCTATATACAACGATTGGAGGAAGTCAATAAACTAGATGAACCTACCATTCTAGCTCCCATTGTTATCTCTAAGGAGGTTATGGGCGAGGTATCTTTTCAGGCTACAGTGAGTGTTCATCCTCTGTCTCAAGCTCCTGCTACTTTCATGCCTCGTTTTACCCTATATTAAGATGACATGGTGGCTATTTTGTGAAGATGGAGAGTCACTTTGATTATGTCTTCTCTAAGATTTGTTATGGCCTGGCTAACATTAATGGTTAAATAGATAGCTTGCAGTAGCAGATAAGGCAGATGTGGGATTATCAATGATCCTATGATCAATGATCTAGTAGTTAGTTTTCTCTAAGCTATTCATTTTGTTCTTGGAGTTTTTTCTTTTGATTTTGCATTTACTATGTTTAATTTTAGTTGTTCTCAATTACTTTTAATTATATTTCAATATTTTCAGCTTTATTTATGTTATTTAAGTTACATTTTGGCTTCTTGAATGTAATTTGATCTTATATGTATTATAATGGCGCATTTCAAATTCTTGACATAAAGCATCATTAGTAGCAACAAATATTATATCATCCACATAAATTTGAACAATTAACAAACCATCATTATTTTTCTTTGTAAACAAAGTAGTATCGACTTTTCTTTTAACAAAATCATTTTGAAGAAGAAAAAGCTTAATCTATCATACGAAGCTCTAGGAGCTTGTTTCAAACCATAAAAATCTTTAGAAAGTTTGTAAACGTGCTTGGGTGCATCATGAGTTTCAAAACCGAAAGGTTGTTTTACATACACCTCTTATTGAATAACACCATTTAAGAAAGCACTTTTAACATCCATTTGATTAATTTTAAAACCCATATAAGAAGCAAATGCAAGAAAAATCCTAATAGCTTCTAATCATGCCATAGGTGCAAAGGTTTCCTTATAATCAATCCTTTCTTCTTGGTTATACCCTTTTGCTACAAATCTTGTCTTATTTCTCACAATGTTCCCATCTTCATTAAGCTTATTTATAAAGACCCACTTAGTACCGATGATTTGATGATCATTAGGCCTAAGTACTAAGGTCCAAACTTTTTTCTTTTCAAATTGTTACAACTCTTCATTCATAGCCATAATCCAACCTTAATCACTTAAGGCTTCATCTATAGTCTTAGGTTCAATGTTGGATAAAAATGCCATATAGGACAAATCTATAAGAGTTGGTCTAGTTGCTACACCTCTTCCGACTTCACCTATAACTTGATTGGTGGGATGATCTCTTTTGTATCTCCACTCTCTTGGTAAGCTCACTTCCTCACTTGGTTCAACAATAGTATCATTAAGTGAAGGTTGGACATCTAAGGTGTCTTCCTTAGGCTCTTCTAAACCTAGATTCTCCATCTCCTTAGACAAACTCATCATCAATAACACTTTTCTTGGCATAAAAGGGGTTAGATTCATCAAAAAAGAACATTCATTATCTCTTCAATCATCATAGTTCTTTTATTAAATACTCTATAATCTCTACTAGTAAGTGAATAACCAAAAAATATGACTTGCTCGGATTTAGCATCAAACTTACCCAAATTGTCTCTAGTATTCAAGATCAAACATTTACAACCAAACACTTTAAAGTAACCCCCCTTTGGTTTCTTTCCATTCCATAGTTCATATGAAGTTTTGTCCATATAAGTTCTTATGTAGACCTTATTAGGTACATCACATGCATATGCAACGGCTATTCAACATGGTTGTAGCCATTTCTTGTAAAGTCCTATTCTTTCTTTCAACAACTCTATTTTGTTGAGGGGTTCTAGGAGTTGAAAAGTTATGAAAAGTGCCATTTTCTTCACAATATGCATCAAACATGTCATTTTAAAATTCTCTACCATTATCACTTCAAATTGAAGAAATCATGTAGCCTTTTTCTAATTGAACTCTTTTAGCAAACTTGACAAATGATTTAAAACTTTCATTCTTACTAGCAAGAAACATAACCCATGTAAATCTAGTATAATCATCAACAATCACATATGCATATAATTTTCCACCTAAGCTAGCAATTCTAGATGGACCAAACAAATCCATATGTAATAATTCTAAAGGTCTAGAAGTTGT
>JAOXYD010005537.1:0-15448 GCA_028565735.1 Pinacopodium congolense | reverse complement strand
ATTTAAACACAATATAGGGGTCATAATGCATCAAATTCTCTATCAAAATCATATCAATTTTGACCCCTATCAGTTTAGAACTTATATATATGTCTTAGAAATGTTCTCTAATAAACAGCAACTTAAAATACACTCTAAAATTCGAATTACAAGTGTTTGAAGCCTAAACTATCTAAGAAAAACTAAGAGAGAAGCAATAGCTTCTCTATCTAGGAGTTAAATCTAAATTCTACAAGTTAATTACGTGTTTCTCTGTGTTTCTTAGTTGTATATAGACTCTAAAGACTCCCTACATGTGCTAAGACACGGGGGAATTAATTGGAGACACGCTAGAGCTGACAACTTGGAGATTTGAAGCTGAAATTGTTGACTATAGTCATCAACGACACCCTGCCTCTCATCAGTGGCACTTTGAGAGGGTGTCGTTAATGGTCGAATGTAGCAACCTTAAATGGCCCCCTATTCTTCAATCAACGTCATCCTGCCAGGGGGCCATTAATTGACAGAACCAAGAGAAAATCTTCATGTTTTTGCTCCAATCTTCATCATTAAGCTCCACTCTAGAAATTAAACATAATGAGACATAAATTTAACAATTAAGCACTGAATTAGGGGTTATAATTCAAGAAATTAACCATTAAAACTCTATCAATTTGACCCCTAACACTAATGTACATTATAGTTAATTTTGAGATACTCCATGCCATCCTTTCTATTGTCAAGGTATATCAAGTTGGAGGATTTCCTTTGGGGGATCTCAATTAACATTTAAAGACATTTTTGGATATTTGTGACTTATTCAAGTAGAATAATGTGTTAGAGGATGCAGTTAAGTTGAGATTGTTTCCATTTTCCTTTAGGGATAAGGCAAAAGCATGGTTAACCACACTATAAATAGGGTCTATTATCACATAAGATGAGCTGATGAAGTTATTTTTTGCAAAGTTCTTTTCACTTGCAAAGATTGCCAAGATGAAGACAGAATTACTTCCTTTACCTAGTTTGAGAATGAAAATATAAATGACTCATGGGACAGATTCCGAGATATATTGACCAGGTTTCCAAGTCATGGGTTTTATATATGATAGCAAGTTGACATATTTTATACAAAAGTTAAGCCATCAATAAGGAGCACAATAAATATAGGTGTAAGAGGGAAACTACTAAGGAAAACACCAAATTAGGCTTTTAGATTGATAAAGGACATAGCCACCAATCGTTTTCAATATCATATAGAAAAGGCATTCTCGAAGGCCTACTAGGCTCATGTGGTAGACAATTTAATGGCACTTGCAGCTTAGATAGATGTATTGACAAAAACATTAGATAGTCTCATATAGAGTGTGAAAGGAGGTGTAATTTTGTCTATGAGGAGTCATGTCACTTTATGAGAATTATGGTGGAAACGAATTTGTACAAGAGTAAGAAGAGGAACATTATGCCGGTAATTGTAAAGGGCAAAGGGATATTTACTCCAACAAATACAATTTAAAACAGAGGAATCATCCAAACTTCTCTTGGAGTAACAATCAGATAGTACAACCATAATTTCCAATATTCAGACAGCACCACCTCTAAGATTTAAGGCTACCACTTTATGCAACATGAGAAATCTAACCTTGAGGAACCACTTACAAAATGCATCACTAATACCTAAGTAATGATGAAAAATGGAGAATCTTTAATAAAAAATTGCAAAATCAAATGTTCTAACTTGCAAGCTTAATGAATGAGAGGATTTCAGGTTCATTGCCTAGGACTAGTAAGGCTAACCTGGGGGAGTATGCAAAATCAGTCTTATTAAGAAGTAGTAAAGAGCTAAATGGGCATTTAGAAGAATAAGAAGGGGAATGAGAAGCCAGAGGAGAGTAAAGAAGGAGCAAATCAAGAGCCAAGCAAGGAGGAAAAGAAGGAACCAACTACAACGGATGATTAACTTAGGTTATTTACTGATCCGAACACCAATCTAGTGATACCTAGGTACCCTATACTTAAAGGTAGTAATAATCACTTTCCTTTGACTTTTATTGATCAAGTGATTATGAAGGTAGATGAATATAGTTTTTATTATATTTTATATGAATTTTTTAGTTATTTACAGATTTTGCTAGCCTATAAAGATCAAGAAAAAACCACTTTTACATGTCTCTATAGTACTTTTTCATTTAAATGTTTGCCTTTTGGTTTATGTAATGCTCCAGTTATATTTTACAAATGCAAGACGAATATCTTTTCTAACATGATTGAGACTTGTGTTGAGATTTTTAAGAATGACTTCTTTGTATTTAATACATCCTTTGATGCATATTTGGAAAACTTAGAGAAGGTTTTAAAAGATGTGAAGAGACCTGTTACTGCTAAATTAGGAAAAATGTCACTTTATGGTGTAGGAGTGCATTGTGTTGGGTTACAAGATATCTAGCAAAGGTGTAGACATGGATCTAGCTAAAGTTCATGCCATTAAAGAAACTACCTCCACCAAATTCTATTAATTGAAAATGATGTTGTGTTGAACTTCGATGATAATTGAGTGACATCTTTTAAATTGTTAATGGAAAAACTTGAAACTACACCTATACTTATATCTCCTTATTAGTCTCTTACCTTTGAACTGATGTGTAATGTAAGTGATTTTGTAGTGATTGCTATTTTAGGACAACTATGAGGTAAGCTTTTTCACCTTATCTATTATATAAATAAGACTTTGAATAATACTCATTGCCATTACGCCACCATTGAAAAGGAAATATTGATGATGGTATTTGCTTTTGATAAGTTTCAGTCATATCTAGTTTTATATAATGTAATTGTTTATACTAACCGTGTAACTTTGAAGTACTTGATGACTAAACCAAATATGAAACCAAGACTAATTAAATGGGTTCTACTTTTATAGGAGTTTGACATTGAATTAAAAGATAAAAAAGGGGGATAAAAATTTTATAGTTGATCACTTGTTAAGGTTAGATGAAGAAATTATGGAGATTGGAACCATCAAATACATCAAGGAGTTCTTTCCTGATGAACAACTCATGGATATGATAGTCAGTCCTTAGCTTGTTGATTATATCAATTTTCTTAGTGGGTCTATCATTCCTTCTAACTTTTCTTATAATAAAAAAATGAAATTTTTGTCGGAGGTAAAACACTATCTTTAAGATCACCCTTTCCTATACAAGATTTATATGGATTGTATAGTTAGACTTTGTGTTCTTAAAGATGAAATATCCTTCATTTTACATCACTGTCATTCTAGGGAGGTTGGGGGCATTGTGGGGGAACTAGAATAGTGTGAAAAGTCTTATAATATGATTTCGATTGACCCGTTTAATTCAAAGATGTATATAGTTTTATTAAGTCTTGTGATAGATATTAAAGGGTGGGAATGCAATCGCTAGATTTTAGTTGTTATGGATTATATTAGCAAATGGGTAAAAGCTTAAGCATTTCCTATAAATAAGACTAAGGGTATCATTTCTTAAAGAAAAACATTTTTACTTGTTTCGTGATTCTTAGGGTTATTATAAGTGATGGGAGTTCATACTATTGTAACAAAAATTTTGAAACTTTATTAGCTAAGTATGGGGTGACCCATCAAGTTGCTACATCATACCACCCCTAAATTAATGGACAAGTTAAGGTCTCTAATAGGGAATTAAAAAAAATATTAGAGAAGATTATTAATGTTTTTAGGTAAGATTGGCAATTATAGTTAGATGATGTATTTTAGGTATATAGGACTGCCTTTAAAACACTTATAAAGCATGTTCTATTTCAAGATAGTGTATGAAAAAGCTTCCCATCTTCTTATAGAGCTAGAGCATAGAGAATAGAGCATATTATGCTACTAAGTTTAAAATTTTCAATACGTAGTATAGAGGTGCTAAGAGACTTATGCAATTTCATAAACTTGGTGAGTTCAAATTTGAGGTGTGTCACAATTTCAGCTATATAAGGAGCATGTAAAGAGATGAAATGATTACTCTTACTCTTACACTGAAACTTTCAACTGGGTGATTAGATAATGATTTATAACTCTTAACTTAGACTTTTTCCAGGTAAGCTTAAGTTAGGGTGGGATAATCCATTTTAAGTAACAAAAGTATTTGCATTTGGTGTTCTTGCGATAAGACAAGAAAATACTAAGCATTTTAAATTAATGGATAGAGAGCTAAAATTTATATACCCATGTTGGTGGAGAATGTAGGTGAAAGACTTTTCCTTCATGATTCTATAACATCTTCTTAGATAGCTTTCATAGGATAGAAGGATTTTATTTCTTATACTTTCTTTTGATTTGTAATTTTACTTTGGCTTGATGTTTTAATTGTCTTTTAGTTGTTTCTAGTCTATTTCTTAGGATCCATAAGAATGGTTATAAGATACAATTGCATAATCTTATTCCAGGGAGTTCCTTATTCTTCTTACCCTTTTTGCTTTATTTTGATTACATAAACATTAGGAACAATGTTTAATTTAAGTGTTAAGGGGGATATGAAGAAACTTATGTATAAAGAAATGCAACATTGGATTATTGCAAGTTTTCTAGTAGCTAACTTGGATGTTTCATTAGAAAATCATGCTAAGGTTGATTAAATGTTAACTAGTATACCTTGATGTGACGCATGTGATTAGTATAGTTAATATGGGATAATTCTTGTTTGATCGTGGCTTTTCTTAATTATGGTTATGAATACCTAATATAACTGATTCATTTTTCATAATGTAAAGTTGAAAGAAACTTTATGTGGATTTTCATGTGAACTTAGATTAGAAATTAATATATGTATGATGAATTCAATTATTTAAGTAAATTTAAATGTCTATGCAACTATTCTACACAACAAATTTAAAGTCTATAGAACTTGTTTTTGTTTTTGTTTTGTCGATGTCGGTGATACAAACTACTTCTCTTTGTATCTTCGATATCTCATAATCTATTTCTTTTGTTATTTTTCTTGTTCTTTGAAACTTTGTTGCCTATACAAACTTGGTTCTTTTACTTACTTTACAGATTATCTATAAAAAATAGTTATGAGTATTGATGAACAAGGAAATTTGATTTGCCTTATGACTTTAGAAATTGGATACTTGATGATCTTTATGATGTTTTGTATGTAAAATGCAGATGCATGAGTAAATATAACTTCTTTTATGCATTTTTTATTAAAAAAAGTGTGAAAAAATGAGCCATAATTCACTCTATTGGCTTCTTACCAATAAAAAGGTCGAAGTTAAAGAGTATTAGTAGTAGCTAGTTGCTGTAAGGTAGCTTAGTTGAGTAACTAGGAGTGTTTATGACAAGGTGTTTACTTTAGCATCAAAAAGCTAAGTGACTTCTCAAACAAGCCAATAACGCTCAGTAAATAAAGTATGTGAATGTGGCATGCCTTATATGTGTTCTTTTTATGTATAGAATTGAATTTTGTAATTCAATTTGAAGTTTGAAAAAGACATGGAGTAAATTAAGTAGAATTTTGAATCAATATGAATGGTTGGTTACATAGCAAAATATTTAAGTCAATTGATTACTCTATAACATGTTTGCATAAGGATTGATATGAGTTTCTTAATATTTAGTATTATGCATGGGGAATTGATTTTTTTATGTATAATTGCCGTATGTGTTATTCCATAATCAACTTTGAATTAGATAGTATTGACTATATTAAATTGCATTAGTTATTTTGAGGTGTCTAATTAACCTTTAGTCATCCTTAAGAGATTTCCTTTTGAGTAACGAAGATAGTTATTAGAGGACAGGTTGTTAATGGGCAATTCATATGACTTTTAAAGCATAATATGTAGTACTTTTACCCATTAAAGGCACAAATTTATGTTACTTATGAGCTCGTTCTGTCAAGTTTCAAGTTTATAAGTCTTGGAGCATATGGAATGAAAATAGAATAAAAAGGAGCAAAATCATGCAAAATAGAGAGATCAATGGTGATTTAAGTTGTTAATTAATGGAAAAAATGTTCTTCAGGAAATAGTCATTTAAGCCTGAAGCAGAGACCATCAATGAGGTTGTTGCATGGTTCCATTAAGCAATAATTCTACCATCATTTATGTTAAAAAGTTAGAGAAAACCAACGATTTTAACATGATGAAATGACGATTGTTACCCCATTTTTTACCCTATAAGTAAGAATCCTAGCAACTACCCTTGGAGATTATATAAACACATATTTCATTGCTATTTTGGGAAGATTAGAGGAGATTAGACAAAAACTTCATCTTAGTTAGGATTTCTTAAATTTTTCTCTTGTTTTCTTCTCCATCTTTCATTGTTTTGTGATTTGGACTTGTGGGAGCATTTAAATTGCAGGATTAACTAGAGAACATTAGAAAATGATCATCTCCTTGTATTGACTCCATATTTTTATTCCATTTTTATATTTTTATTGACTCTATATTTTATACACTCAATGAATATGCATTTTATGTCTTTATCTTGATTTTCATTAATGAACGAATATGTGCACATAAGTATTTTTAGTTAAGGTTAGGAGATTAAATGGGTTATTAACAAATTAGATGGATGATTTTTACCTTGATTGAATGCTTATTTCATCTAGCTTAGTTTGATAACCTAAGTTGGAGTTTTAGGTAATTTAAAATCCATGTGCATTTATTTTTAATTATTTGAAAATTAATTGGGTAACATATTTAAATCTAAAAGTAGATTAACTTTAGAGACTTATTGTGAGGATTCATAGATTTAACAGACTTAAATATAGGGTTGTTGTGATTTATGCCTTTCATTCCAAGTTAATTATGGATTAAGTAGATAATTTGAGTTTAAAAGAGTTTTCTATGGTTACTAATAATGTCTTGATTGAGTGAAGTAGGTCTAAAATCATTCCACCACCATTATTTTAAGTGATTAACCCATTGAAATCCAAAAGATAGCTAGTTTATATATTTGGTAAAGTTCTAGTCGTTAGTTTGTGATAGATTGCATTCTAATACTTCATTAATTTTTTAATTTTTAATTCTCATCATTTAAAACTAGAATCATGTGAATAATTAGACATATTTTAATTTGATATTTACATATTGGTCCTTATGGATTATGACAATCCAAACTCGTTGTTCGATATTGATGGATATTAGGAAATTCTAGTCTTTGTTAAGATAACCATTTTTATTTTTGTTTTTATGTTGTTTTTTTAAATTTTTATTTATTTTTATTTTTTTCTGTCTTTTAGTCTAGAACTCTTCTTCTCTTGATCTCTTTTTAGGTATTTTAATTTGTAGATTTAGGTTTATAGTTGTAAAACAAGGATTTAATCCACACATCACAAATAACCAAGTCCATCTACCACTGTAGTATCACTTGTTAGAGTCCAGATTCTGGTTCCATGAGGATTATAATGGACTATTGGTATTTTCCCTCTCCATATTATCTAACCTATTCAATTTGAGTGATTTGCTAATGAATGAAATTAACTAAATAACTAACTAATAAATACAAGAAAATTTCACTAGATTAATGATCTAATTAAAGAAGTTAGGACAAAGATGATTAACTCTCCCAAGATATGTTCATACTCATTATTTGTCTTCAATTTAATGTATGATCCAAATTTGATTAGACCATAGATTCCCTTAATTGAGGAGTACACTCTCTCAAGTTATATAATTTCTGTCCTTTTAGTTGGTTTATCAAAATATCTTCTTAATTAACACCCCAAGTAGAAGCATTATTTCATTCTATGAAACTTATTATTTTGACTAGATTCACACCTAATCCGAAATTCCTATGTAAGTTTATTTCTAGATATCCATGTAATATTCATTACTTATGAATTAATCTATTTATATAGATGGCCTCTAGATCTAAGCACTTGAAATTAAATATTTGAATTGACATTTACATTCGCATGCACATCAAATCAATGCATAATATCATATATAAATCTAAGCCACAAATTTTGAATTTCATACAAACACTACATCTTAGTGTTCATAAACATCTAGATCCAATAAGAATTTAGTTCTAAAATATATTGAAATAAATAACAACAATCATAAAAGAATAGGGGATTTTAAGGCTTATTCTTATAATGCTTGAATTCGTGAATTGTCTATGACTATTGTTGGAAATTCAATATAAATCTCTTAATCTTGATGTTTGGATTGATTTCTCTCATTTAAATTGCTTAAAAACTTGGTAAAGATGGATTAGAATCCCCTTTGATCTCTTGTGGCAACTCTAGGCTGCAAAGCTGTGAAAAGACCTAAAATTCCCCTTATATAAGAGATAGACCCAACAATCTCATGGCCTAGGTTATGGCTGTGTGATCACCCATAGAATTTTTCTAGACAAAGTCATGTCCACGACCCTGGCTATGACACCTCCTATTCCCTTTGCTCCCTTTGTATTTTGTCTAGAAATTTGACATGGCTGCAGCCATAGCCGTGAGGTAGGGTTTAGAACTCACTAACTTGATGCTTTTCTTCCTCTTTTTAATTCCACAATTCATCCAACTCTATATATGCAACAAATAAATCACCAACACCTGTAAAATCATTTTTATAAAATTCATCATCAATAATATCATATTCACAATTTCACCAAGTAAGCATTAAATTCATATGAAACATACTCTTAAACCTAAAATTATCACTATAAAAACATGTCTAAAAAGTGTATAAAATGGGCACTATCAATAACTTTTGTAATTCATCAAATTTAAAATGTTGATGTTGCCTAGTCTTCTAGCATAAAATTTTGCTTTATCTTTATTGATTCTATCCCTTATAAAATTAGCATATAATAAACTTTTCAATTTTAAAGAAATAAAAAATATTATGTATTATGTTAGCCTATATGTGGTACTTAAGAGGGGGTGAATTAGTTGATTCTAAAATGTTCTAAGTCTTTGTTCCTAATTAAAACTTTCCATCTTCATGTAATGAAAAATGTAAAAAAAATATAATGGATAATATAATAACATGGCTTGAATTAAGATGAACTATAAAAGTAAAGAGGAAAGGGAAGAGAGATCCAAGCCAATTTTCATAGTGGTTTAGTGTATAACTTACACCTACACCCACTTTCCAACAACCTATTAGAAATTTGAATATCATTATTTTCTTCAATAGGTTAAGATCAACTTTTATACAAATACTCTCTTTTTTATGGGGTCAAAGTATCACTTTTCACAATCACTCTCTTTTTCACAGGACAAGACTAATCCTTTTACAACTTCAATGTAACAACTTTACTACTCTAAAATACATTTTAATGATTATCACTTGACCAAACAAAAGTTTTAGATTGGCTAATAAACAAACCAAATTATGCATGTAAAAAACTTCAGAAAAAGTAACTACAAAACAACAAAAAATTATTTTAATGCTTCTCAATTCACTTACATCTCAATTCCACACATCTTAAAACATAACAAATACTTTAATACACCTATTTATAGGTGAAAATCGTTCTACTATCATTTATACTAGTTGAATACTTTAAAAAATATTTAATAAAAATTTTTTCATTAAAACTTGTCATTGGATTCTAATTCTTGCACCAACTAGATGACTAGTGTGTAACTTATTAGGTAACCAATCTCTACAAAAATATCACATTAGTTGGCCACTGCAACGATTTGGTCGATTAATCCATGCAGAAATTAGTTTTTCCCAAACTTCCCACATTTTAACACATGCAATCAAACGTAATACATATCCTAACACTTTTAGATACTTATTTTTCACAACATTCAACACATACACTTTATGCTAGTTCCCTAAAAATTTTTAGTGTATGAAAAGGATTACTTAAAACATCTCCTATACAAATCCTCTTGATTATATGAATTATATGTATAAATCTAAACATGAATGCATTATGCATGATTTAAGCTTGATAATTTGGGAGGACTACGATAATATTACAATAAAAGTTACATGATATTTCCTGTGTAAATTCCTATCTTAATTTTGGTATTGAGCCTTCTTTGTTGCTTTTGTTCTTCATGAACTTCATTTAAAATCTAATGGCTCCAAAATAAGTCTCTTAATATCTTTTTTCCCAAACCTTTTTCAAACAAAAAACATAATAAAACTGTTAGTAGTAAGGTTGTTTTGTCATTGTCATAACCAAGGTAAAACCTCCCGTAGTTTAATAATCTCCCTCTTATTTTATAATTAAAAAATGATATGGTATTAAAGAAATATCAGAACAAATCATATGTAGAGTGAACCATTTTGGTTCCCCTTAAACTATATCAAATAGTTTCTCTCCCTTTATTTACTCATAAAAAAGTTATTTATCAACTCTAAAACAAATGATTCTCAACTTACAAGCCAAAAATCTTACTGTTCTAATACCACTTAAGTTTTCTTAATACTAGCTAGATTTTTTTCAATATCACTTAGACTTCGTCAATACCACATATAAAATTTTATCCCTTTTTATGTAAACAATCACAATCGTAATCAAGAATCAAAACCAATCTCAAAACTTAAGAAATAGCAATATCCAAAACTTATTACTTAAAAAAGGTCATCAATGTCATCAACATTAAAAACTCACGAACTCCCCCTATCTCCCCCTTTATGTACACATATATATAAAGTCATCATCATAAATCAAAAATCAATTTCAAAACTTAAAAGACTCAAGCTCCCCTTAAATTTAGGCATCTTAAAAGAATATGAGCCAAAACATTCCTAAAATTTTCATCTGTCTATGAAGCCAAAAGCAATATAAGATAAACTCATCATCAATCCTCATGAAAATTGTTAGAACTCAAAACTCAAGTTCAAAATTAAAAAACTTAAGCTACCCTTTAATTTAACAATATTGTAATTTCTCCTTTTCTCAAGGTCAAAAGTAAGTCAAAAGAAAAAACATCAACATCGTCAAAATCAAATCTCCCCCTACATAAAAGAAAACAAGATCTTCCTAAAGTAAATCACATTTTTATTTGTCCCTTTTGTCAATAGAAAAAAGAGTTTAGAAATGTTTATCTATAAGTATAAAAATGGGCAATGGACATTTATAAACACGATTCAAATGTGATTAATCAAATTTAAAAGACATTAACATCTAACATCTAAAGATGCAAGATGCATCTAAATGCTACCCCTATTCAAAATACATATATCACTATTCTCTCTTACATGAGGAAATTATTCCAAAAAGAATTTTCATATACAATTATACGAGTTTTTTTATTTTCTCCTAATAATGTAAATTTTATTCTCTTTAATTAATAAATTAGGCAACTATTACTTTTGCTAAATATATGTAGAGACATTAATATATGGAGCTATTAAAGTTATTAAGGGAACTGAAATAATATAAAAATATTTATGTGACACCATTATCATTTAATTATCATTCAATTTTAATTCATATTTCAAACAATTAAGATATCATAGCCAAGAAAAAGATATACCTCCTTTTTGTGTATTACCAATAATTATTTAATTTCTTCTTACTTGGTTCAACAATATGTCTTGGTGATTATGTTTTTTTGTTTTAGAGATAACTTTGATATTTATTGACTTGTAAAGCAAAATTCAATGTGTTTTTGGTATCCACAGTAATTGGGGTTAATTGGTTTTCTCTTTTTCCATCCTCTTGTCACATTATTCCTTCTTCTTAGTTTATCATAACAAAATCTTTCAATGTGTCTATAATATCCACAATAATTGCAAAACATAGATATATGTATCCTATATGTATGTCCATATGTGTGTCTAAGTTTTGATTCATTATAAGTCCTCAAATAGTGACTAGGTCTAGGTAGGTACAATTGTGTCCTAACTTTGGGTCTATATGCATTTGCATTCCTCCTATCATAATGTGTTATCATAGGATATATGTTCTATGCATATGAGAAGAGTGAGCATATATCATACTATTTTATCCTAAATGAGATTGTGCATAAAAATTGTCTCTATTTCTTCCTTGATGATTCTCCCTCCTAGCACTTCATTTAGTTACTGTGATGAAATTTTATTGTGTTTTTCTAGGTTAAGATCTAGAAAATGATGTAACATTTTAATAAGATAGCTTAGTATATGTTCATCTTTTATATTCTTTCTTTTATCGAAGGTAATTTTACTTGATAGTGCCTTTTCATGGGTAAAACCTAAGCCACATCTATCATTTGAAGGCTTTTGAACACTTAGCATGCAGTTTTAACTTTTCTTTGACAATGAATTCTTAAGAATTTCCACTTCCTTTTTCAAATGGCATTGCCATGTTTTAATTTTTGAATGTCACAAATTTCCTTATTCTTTGACTATACAAAGCTATATAATTCACTTTTCAATTTTTCATTCTCTAATTTGAACGCATTTAACGTTTCAACATTTCCTTGTATTTAAAGGATAGTTTTTCTTTTTCACAATCATGTATTCTAAACATTTAAATAATTCATCATAAGTTAATTGATCATCACAGTCATCCTTATTATCCTTATTAGAGTTTAAGCAAAAAGGTAAAGAGTATTATATCATCAAAGAAGCATATGTGAGTCGCTTCTTCTTTCACTTGCTCACTCTCTTCTTCAACTTGGTTTGTGTCTCCATGATTAAGCCCTAATGTGTGCCAAGTATCATGAACATATTTACACGTAAATACTCCAATGCACATAATAAAACATGTACAAATTAACTGTTAAAAACAATAAGTCTTTCATCCTTTTCACCCCCAGACTTTCATCCTTTGGTACGATTATCTCTACATTATCTATAATTATTGTTTATATTGGAATGTGAGGAACATTCCCTATTATTTCCTAAAAATTAACTCCTACAGATTAAAAGAAGTGTTTCATCGTAATATTTTAATATTCATAATTTTCACCATCAAAATAATGGACTCTAAATATGTGATCTCTTTCAAAAAGGGTTATAACAATCTTTGACTCAATATTTGCTACATATATATCTTAGGTGAATCCTTATTTTGAAACTAATTATTGACCCTTATATAGCACTTAAGAGGGGTTGAATTAGATGATTTAAAAGTTTTCTGTATTTATTCTTAATTAAATTTTTTTCCTCCTAATGTAATGTAGAATATAAAATGATATAATAAACAATATATTAATCTTACATGAATTAAGATGAAGTTAAAAAGTTAAGAGGAAAGGGAAGAGAGACTTGAATCAATTTTATAATGGTTCAGTGCATAACCTATACCTATGTTCACTCTTTAACACTTTGTTGCAAATTTCACTATCACTTTCTTGTTTAATAAGTTAAGATTAACCCTTATACAACCATTCTCTTTTTCATCAGATATGAGTAATCATTTGATAATCACTCTCTTTTTTATGGGACAAGATTAACCTTTTTACCACTTGAATCTAACAACCTTAGTTCTTCAAGATATATTTAAAAAATTATCACTTAACTAATCCAAAGTTTATAGAAGTGCTCATAAACAAACCAAATGATGGATGTAACAATCTTCATATAAAACCACCTAAAAACACCTAAATGTTTCTCAATTCACTTGCAACTCAATTTCACACAACTTGATGCATAGCACTGAGTCCAACACAGCTATTTATAGGTGAAAATCTTCCTACTAGCTATTTATACCCATTGGAATTCATTAAAAATCATTTAATATAATTTTTCATTAGAAATTGTCGTTGAAATTTAATTCTCATGTTTACTAGTCGATTAGTCTAATTGGTCGACTAGTTCCTTTTAAAATAGTACACCAGTCGACCAATTTATGTAGAAATTGGTTTTTTACATGTAGTCAAACCTAAAGCATATCCTAACATATTCAAACACTTTGTTTTTTCTTTTCACAAAATTTAACATAAAAACTTCAAACTAGCTCTCCAAATGTTTTATTATATTAAGAGGATTATTTAAAAATTTTCTTATATAGATCCTCTTGATTATGTAACCTATAAGCATAAATCCAAACCTGAATGTGTTGTTCATGCTTTGAGCCTAATAAACACTTTTAATGGAAAAAGATAAGATTATAATAAAATTACAAAATATATCTTATTTAAATTTCTATCTTGATCTTGATCTTGAGTCTTCTCTTTTGCTTTTGTTCTTTATGTACTCCATTTAAACTCCAATGCCTCAAAATTATATCTTTTAATATCGTTTCAATAAAACCAATTTTTTTAACATCAAAACACAATACAACCACTAGTAGTAAGATTATTTTGTCGTCATTGAAACATAAATGGAACATCCCTTAGCTCAAAATACTCAAATAATTATACAAATATTTATTTGCACAACATATGTAGTAAATTGATAATGATAGAAAAGACATTAAAAAAATCCCATAATAGTCATAAAGAAAGATTCTCAAAATAAAGTCCTCGTGGTCAAGCCCCATAACATCTCTAATAATAGTTAGAGTCAATTTCAGAAGAAACGTAATTAGTTTCTGATATCCATACAAGATCAATTAAAGGTAATGAATAAAATTATTCTTTATGACCCCTTAAACTTTTTAAACAAATAAAACCAAAACATAGCCTAAGGAAAAACAATCTAAAACTAATAGTAAACTTAGATTAAAAGAAAAAAAAATACTCAAAGACTCAATATATTAAAACAAAAAGTAACATATAGGTAAAATATTCAAGAGGAAATATATGAGAAAATTTTTAAATAATCCTCTTGATACACCAAAATCTTATAGAGAACTGGGATGAGGTGTGTGTTTTTCAAATTATATGAAAAAGAAATGTTTGAAAATGTTTGAATACGTTTTTTTGTTGTTTGCATAAGTCAAAATGTGTTTAAGTATGTGAAAAATCAATTTCCATGGGGATTGGTTGACTAACGGTAGTCCATCAAGGACTAGTTGATCAACGATAGCAGAATTATGGTCAACATGTATGTAATTTTCCCAAAGACTTATTACCCTTAATAGTAAATTTTTACATACTTTATTTTTTCACATTGAGTGGGGATGAATTTAATATAGTATTTATATATGAATCTACTCATGAGATTTTGCACCTATTAGAGATTACTCATGAAGGGATTAACCAAATTTAAGAAAAGAAGAGTGAGCATTTAGAGGAAGAATTTGCTCACATATGCTTCTTAGATAATGATGATTAGGTACTTTGCCATTCATTTTTTATTATAAAAATGATGATAAGGTACCTTCTTACACAAATTCTAATGATGATGATGATGATGATTTTGTTGATGAGTTTATGATGAATTATTTAGATTCTTAGAAGATATACTTATGAAAAATAAAAAAATTATCTTATCAGTATGTTGAAATGCTAAAATTTTCAAAATCATTTGAAAATGAAATGTTGAAAAATGAATTGCATCAAATTGTATAATCTAAGAAATAGATAAGTATAATGAGCAAAAATTGATTGACAAGAATGCTTCATTAAGAAAGGAGATAAAACCCTTAAGATTCCTTATCAAAATTCACTAAGGATGAAAAAAAAAAGGGTTAGAA
>JAOXYD010005526.1:0-15448 GCA_028565735.1 Pinacopodium congolense | reverse complement strand
GGTTGGAACTAGCCTCAGGCCCAGATATGTGTTGAACCGCTTTCAACTACGGATTGGGGTCAATACCCAAAGAATGAGCCCAGTATCAGCTTCTGGTATGGGACAGTAAATGGAATAAAGTCACAAGAAAAGAAAAAGAAAATCGAGTCTGATGTGCATTTGTAATTGTTCTCTAGTATGATAGAATGCCATTATATAATCATACTTTGATATGCTAAACACATGAAAAACATGGTTTTAATTGTGATGATTATGTGATTTGTTTTATGTTATATGCTAGAGTGAGCACATTGCTGATGGCCACTCACTGAATTTTCCCTAAAAACTCACCCCACTCAATATTTCAAGTCAGAGGGAGCCTGAATCCTAGCTTAAGACAGTGTAGAGAGAGTGAGAGCTACGTACTTACAGACTGATCATGGATCAGAGGTTGGTCAGCTAAAGCCTTGAAGAGTCTAGATAGCATGTTTTTGTTCTGTTTCCTGCTTATGTACAATATATGATGATGTATAAATGGAATTTGTTTTAATAAATATGAGTTTTGATGTTTATGTTCCTTCTGATTATGTTGTATGATGCCTACTGTAATTACTCTAGCATGGCACCCTTGTAGGGTATTTACTCGGATATTCATCAGAATGTCGGGTGGGTGTCCTATTTTGTTTTCTTTTTATGAACTGTAGAGATAGCAATTCACTCCGGCTCTATGTGGGATCGACCCTTACTTGGCCTAACTACTTAGTTAGGTAGGTTAGGTAATATTATTATTTAGTAGCTTACAACGAGCTCACCATCGTTAAACTACGAAAATATTCTATATTACACTAAAATTAAGAGAAAACACAACCTTTCACCTCCAAAACACCTCTAACCCTAATGCGGACCTGTATAAGCATAAAAATGGAAAGATTGAAGAAAATTATTTCCCTCCCACTTGCGGTAGCCTTTGTTCTTTGTGTTTTTCCTTAGTTTCCCCTTAGCTTTTCTCTTCTTTTCATGTTCTTTTATGTTCAACCTTAGATTAGATAGTTTTAGGTGTTGAACTTTAGTTTAAGTGTATTTTTGCTATTTTCCTTTATATTTTTATTTTTATTAATTTATTTTGTTTGGGTTTTGTTTGAATGCTTAATAAATCTTAATTTTTGTCAATAAATTATGGTTTCTTTAAATTTTCAGTCTTGTTCCCTTTAGTTTCTTTATGTTTAATATGTTTTTAGTTATTTTCATATTAATTTCATATGGTATTTAGTGTTATTTTCATTATGTTAGCTTAGTTTTATTTGATTTTAAAGATATTAAACTAATTAATGAGTTATAGTTGTAAGAATTAGAATTAGAATTGAATGGGCATTGTGAGTTATCCTAGGATTGAATTGGAAATCAAAATTAAAGCCAGGAATCAAGAATTAATTAATAAGCTTGGCCATCCCAAGTGTAATTTCTTATTTAACTGCTAGGTTTTAGCTTTTGATTCATAATTGTGATTAGCGAAATTCGTAATTGGAGATAGGTTAATTACTTTTGTGGATAAATTTAATCAATTAGACTAGGATTCTAATTCTCTGAATTACATAGTCTAAGCTTGTGTTAGTATGGCTTAGGTTATCTATTCTCCAGTGTGTTAATGTTGTCATGCAGCTAAATCTAGAGAACTTATTCTATATTATGATTTGGTTGGAGATAAGTTTTCTATTGTATAGGATTTATCTAAAATTGGAGGAACCAAGGATCCAAGAGTTTATTTGAGTTTATAAGCTAGCATCTTATGTATAATGCAATCTATATGTTTCAATGATCAATTATAATTCATAAATCTAGATAATATTTTCTTCCTACCTTTCCATCTTTGTTATTTGTTTCTCGTTCTTTACATTATTCCTTGTTTCCTTTAATTTTGCTAGTTATATTATTTCCTTTAATTTTATTAGTTATCTTTTAGCTTCTTTGCATTAGGGGTTTGTTCTTATTTTCTTTTTCTCTTTCATAACATTAGAAATTATTGAAAAATCATCGAATTTTATGTAGAAACTACCCTAACTCACCCTTCTACATAGTTAGTTAGTTTAGTTAGCTATTTTATTAGTTAGTGGTAACTTACGACAAGCTCCCACCAACATTCAATTCAAAGACACTCAAGATATAAGTGAATGGTTTGGATCTTCTTAAATGATTAATTCTCTAGGCAGGC
Organism: Pinacopodium congolense; assembly: GCA_028565735.1. Lineage (NCBI taxonomy): Eukaryota > Viridiplantae > Streptophyta > Magnoliopsida > Malpighiales > Erythroxylaceae > Pinacopodium > Pinacopodium congolense. The sequence continues at coordinate 13,260 of JAOXYD010005526.1, read as the reverse complement.
TACCTCTATAAAATTTGTTGTCGTTATGGCATTTATACAGTGTTGCATTCATGTCATTATTGCATTTTTATGTCACTTATTTGTTTATTTATTTTGTGTTTTAGTTTTTCTCAGGGAAAAGCAAATGGTTAAGTTTGGGAAAGTTTATAGGTTTGCATTAGAGTATACCTCTTTTATTGTTAAACATGTTAGTATATATGTTTAGGATCTCAATTATATGTTTGGAACATATATTTATGTTATTTTGGTTTTTTTAATGTTTAGATGTTTTATGTTATATTTATTGATGATGGGCAAGAATTTGATCTTAATTGTGTGGGTATTTAATATAGTTTAATTTGCAGTTGAAATAGGAAGTAAAGAGGAGGAGGAGATGAAGCATTTTAGAGCATTTAGCATCTCATTATCGTGACAGAGGGTACATCTACCTCTACGTTATGATCGTGATGGTCATGATGGTGACATATGGAAGAATGTCAATCAATCAGGAACTATGTGATTGTATTGAATTGGAGCTATTTTTAGAAAATAAAAAAAAGAACAAAGAAAAGAATAATAACAGGGAGAAATTAACAAGAAAAGTCAACATTACAAGTGGAAACATAAAAATCAATCCAAATTTCCAAAATTTTTTAAATAAGGGATTTAGGCTACATCTCATTTTTTTTCTCTTCTTCTATTTCCTTGCCTTATATATCAAATTTGAATAGTTATGTTTTAAGCATGATTATAAATTTCTAAACCTATTTTAAGGTTTATTCTTTCTTTGTTTTGTACAACTTTGACATTGTTGATTTTAATACATTAATGTTTTGGGACATTCGTTGTTCTTATTCATGATTTTAATTAAGAGATTGAACCAATTTTTATGTTAAGTTGCATAACGAGAGTTGGTACATTAAAAGACTTACAAATATCATATTAATAGGTAATTGAAGAAAGATCTTGATTGTTTGTTAATTACCTTTAGGATTACTTCAATTCCTAATAAATAGATAGGATGGGGTTTCAGACATTAAGAGATTACAATTCACTTCTTTTCTATTTCAATTAGGATTCTTCATTAGATTTCCACAGAGGGTAATCAAAACTATAGGCTATCTAGAGCTAAACACCATTAAATCAATAAGCTGAAGGGAGGAAAAAAATAAAGATAGAATAATCCTTAATTTTCCATCACTGAGGAACATCAAATTCATTGCTACCTTTTACTTTTTCATTGATCAAGTTATGTTAGTTTATTTTAATTTTAAATTACTTCATTCTTTTATCTACATTAGAAAAAGTTTAATTCAAATTGTTAAGTCACTATATTGAATCATTACGAAAACGATATCAATTATACTATAAGATATGACCCTTATATTTGAAGAGTAGCGTAAACTAAGCAACAAGAATCATCACACATATAATTTTCAATAATAAAAGTTAACCTACATCCTAGATAACATCTAGGTCAAAACTCTTATTCAAGTGTGTATTTTAAATATATTTTCAAGACTATATCTAATATTATTGTTGAATATCAACAAGAGACAAAATTCAATATTTAGAATCTAGGGAGCTAGATAATTCAAGTGGTAACTATAATCAATAGGTTAGAAAAAAAAATTCTAGTATGTTACCCTCTTAAATTATCATGAATTCAAAGGACAGTCAAGTACGATAATGTTGAAGAGTGAAATAGAGTTAAGAGCTATTGTCTAAAAAGTCACCTTCTTCTATGCAATAAGAGTACAAAATAAGAATGCAACAAAAAATCCTCTTATAGCAATACATCAATAGGCAATTTTTTGACTTTTAAGAGTAACAAACTTATTCCCTTTTATCTTGAAGCTTTAGTGGACAAATCAAAATGTGAACATAATATAGATTTATATGAGATCTTTTGGAAACATTAGGTAAATATTACACTCTTTGATGGTATTATTCAAGTACCTCATTACACTAAGATTTTTAAAGAATTGTATACAATGAAAAGAAAGAAAAAATACATAAGAAAATGAAAGTGAAAGAAAAGGTATGTCCAACAATTCAAAAAATCTCCCTAAAAGGTGTAAAAATCCAACTATGTTCTACATTTCTTAAAGGATAGATGGCACTAGAATCGAAAAGACAATGTTAGATTTATAAGCATCTACTTAATGTCAAGTTGTTTTTTATTTATTTTGATCTTAGTCTTGGGCCCTTAAAAAATTGTATAGTTAAAGATGTTTGGTTAACTTTAAGAATAAATTAAATTTTCTTGTTGATTTTTATCTTCTTAACATGAAAACCAATGATCAAACAAACCCCATTTTATTAAAGAGACCATTCTTCAAAATAGTCAAGACTAAGATATATGTTCATAATGGCACAGATGTTGTTTAATTTAATATTTATCATATCATAGAATATCTTGACGATGATTATCATGTTTATCCAGTTGATATGATTTACTGTTTAGTACAGAATGTCTTTGAGCTTCATGGAAAAGATGAACTAGTGATTGTCATTCTTGAGCATCTTAAGATATAAGATAATTGATTGAAATTCAATGCTAATCTCCAAGAGATAGTAGTGGTGTTGACTGAATACGTAGAGTTAAAATTAGTAGGTAATTTGTCTTGTAAAGAGCTTCTAGTGCCTAACAAATAATACGTACCTTCTATTTTGTAGGTGCCCATACTAGAGTTAAAATGTCACTAAAACTTGAGCAACAAATAAAGGGATCAAGTCAAGCCAATTACATTAAATAGAGGTAATCTTCGAGAGCTGAACCAAGTTTTTAATTTCATCAATTTTCATTTTCTTTTCATGTGTCGTCACTTTTAGTTTTCCTTATTCAATGTTATTGCAATGTATATTTTATGTTAGTTGCAATTTTAATGCTCCTAGGGTTTTTATTTCATTTTTATTGATAGTTTCATATTCATGTCATTTCATTTAGTTATTAGTTTTAGTCTACTTAGTTTTGCTTTATGGTCTTTTATGTTGAAAAAAAAAAACTAGGCAATCACTTACTCCACGTCATCATTGCTTCCTTTTCATCTTTGGTTCTATTGTCAGTTCCTACCCATTTGCCCAACTATAGTCATCTAATCCTCCCACTCTATAGTTGTTGTCCACGTCCCCTCTACTATAAAATTCAAGGTAAGTGCTCTTTCATTCCTTTTACATTTTTTTCTTCATATTTTGCTTAATGTGAAAAATTGGAGGATAATGTTTGGATTAAGTGTGGGAGAGGGTGATTTTGGTTGTTTTTGTGTTTTTTTATTCTTTACTAGTTGGGCTTATGTATTTTTTTATAAATTTATATTTTTACTTACTTGTGTGGGAATAATTTGGGCACTATTTATTGATCCTTATGCTTAGGAAAATTCAATTAAATAGTTTGCATCAAATTAATTTTGAATGTATAAATTATGTGCATGCCATAAGATTAAATTGATTAAGCATGAGTGTAACACATAATGAATGGTTGAATGAACAAGGATTTTGAGCTTGAATGGACCTTTAAAAGTGAGTGATAAAGTATTATGTAAAGTTAAGGTGAATTAACTTACACCTAAGCTTTTAAGTCGAAAAGATTGAAACATTCACGTAAATCTATGCTTTCTTTGATTAGTGGTGTTTTTCTTTGTAAATATATCTTTAGAACTTGCTTTAAACATTTTCAAGGCCATATTAATATGTGCATACATGAAAATAATAAAGGTCTTCTTTCATTTAAACCTTGAGCTCAAATAAGAAACTTAGTTTAATATCCCTAATCAGTGGTCTTAAGACACAAACTTCTTTTCTTTAAATTAAAAACTATAATACAAACTCTAATTTATAAGTAAATATCCTTACCTAACCATAGATGTTAGTAGGGCATTTACACTATTAAGGGAGAACTAGGTAATTAAATAAGTATTATTGATGATCATAAGAAGAAATTTAGGTTAGTATGGGACTTGAATTGTTTTTATATTACTACTATATTGTATAGTTATTTCCCTATATTAGTTCCAATATTAGAAAAAAAAAGGAAATAAACAAAACAAAAGAAGAGGGAAATAAAAAGAAATTTAGTACAAAGCCCATATTCTTCACATTGAGGATGTCGATTTGAGCAATTTTTTACCTTCTTAAATGCTATGAAAATTGTTGTTTAAATTTAGATTGTTACCCTTTACATGTGTTTAAATGCTTTACTGATGTTTATAGTTTTAACCCTTTTTATCGATTAATCCTCATCTTCACAACCCCTTTGATTTTTTCATGTATATAATCTAACCATTGGGGATATGGTATATAAGTAATCAAATAATAGTGTATTTACATTAGAAAAACTTGAGCATAATGTTAAACCTTTAAACACTTAGGTGGAAAGAGTGATAACCATGAGCAAATTCACCAATGCTTTATGTATGCTGATAGGGTTAAACTACGTTAAGTTTTATATGAATTTAATGTTATTTCAACCTTATTTTGTTTTTTGTGTGTGTTCATATTGAATTTACGTGCATATTTCACCCTAGAACACAAATACAAGTTGAAAAGAAGAAGTTTGAAGAAAAATTGGAGAAAGATAAACAAGGAGCTGTCATTTTGGGCCATTAATAGTGGTTGATATGATGATCAACGGTGCCATTCATGAATGTATGAACCACCATTGAAGGAAGTTTCTCAAATCCTTCAACGATGATTAAAACAGACTATAGTTGAAGGAAGTTAACCACCATTAAAGGAGTGAGAAAAGAAAAAAAGAAGGGCAAACTTGATTATTCCTTACCCAAACCTTCCCATACCCTTAAGAGGCATATATAAAGAGAGAAGAGGCAAATCAATGCAGTCTTCATCATTTTTTAGCGGCCTCCATATTTTTTCTTAGGGTTTCTTTATTTTTCTTCTTGCCCTATAAGGTTTAAGTTAGATTTTGTTTCTATTTACCTTTAATCTCCTTAGTTAAGTGTTTTAAGTGTTGTTTAACATTTAAATACCTTATTTCTAATCTATTTAAGCTTTCCATTAATGCTATTTGTGTTCTTCTTATTATTCTTATGTTTATGCTTTGTTTTTATGCCTTTTTATTCTATGAACTTATGAATTTCGGTAATAGAATGCTTTGTTTGATATTCCAGAAGCTTTCCTTTTAATTTCTAGTAGCTTTATTTTTTCTTTTAGTTTTTTTATTTATTTTCTATTTTTATTAATTTCATTATGTTAGTTTAATTTTGTTTTGGGTTGGAAAATATTAAAGGGACAATGCTGTTATAATTATGATAATTGACTTGAAATCAATCAGGTATTGTGTTTTAGGTCTAGGTTGAATTGGAATTCTAGTTTAATGACAGGAATTAGGGACTTATTCATGAGATTGGCCATCCTAAGTTTAATCTCTAGTTCAATTATTAGGATTTAGCTTTTAATCCATAATTTTTATTAGCTAAATTCACAAGTGAAATAGGTTAATTGAATTTGTAGGTAAACTTAATCAATTAGCCTAGGATTTTAATTCTCTAAGTTACACAATCTGAGCTTACAAGATTATGGCTTAGGCTAGTCATTACCTAGTACTTAAAGCTACTGCACCATTGCATAGTTAGGGATGCTTTCAGAGCTTCTTGAATTTATCTAAGATTGGAGTTACTTAGGATGTAAGATCTTATGTGTGTTTATAGATATAAAATCTTAGACTAATCGCAATCTATATATTTCTATGATCAATTATAGGTCTAGAATCCTAAAACATCTTCTGGACAGCTTCTCGTATTTTTCATATGATTCCTATCTTCTGCTTTGTTTTCGTTATTTATCTTTCCATTTAGTTTAAATTACTTTGAGTCTATGAGTTTGTTTTTATTATTTTTCTTTTGTACTTCATTCGTAATACCTTATAAGCACAACTAACTCTCTGTAGGATTGACCCTTTCTTGCCCTACGAAATAGTAGGTTTAGCTAGGTATTTTATTATTTGATGATCCACAATAGATCTACCACATACTTTAGAATAAGATTGTCTTGATTTGTTCTTATTTATATTCCATTATGAATTTGGTTATGATGTTTAGTTGTACTTAAAATCTTTATTAGTTCAAATCTTCAAGATATACAAACTCTTTGAGATCATAAGAAATGGATTGATGAAAACATTTTGATTGTTTTGATATGAATAGTAATTATGGTTTACATAGGGACAGGAAAAATATAAGTATGAGGGATTTAATAGTGATTATAATTTTTACTATTTTGGTTTTAAATTGTCCCTTTTGTGTGTAAATTAGACCTAATCTAATGAAATTAGTTTTCTTTTTATAAGTTGGGAGTTTAGAGAAGTTTTGGAGTAGAAATTGGTCTTAAAAGGACAAAGTTAAATAATCAAATTCAAACTTAAAGAAATAAAATGCACTAAGAAGGTAGAAGTGTTATTACTGACTAAGTGTGAGTATATGCAGTGGCCGAAACAGATGATATGACAGATTCTTATTAAGAAGTCAACTTTCATTAGGACTTTTAAAAAAAAGTTGCATGCGTTATTTTTTCCTAATTCAAAAGGGGATTTGTTATTGATTTTGTGGGATCATTTTGTTGTGAGGATTTGATGCAAGATATTTTTAAATAAGCCTTTTGCCTTTGTAGGAGGAGTTTTTAGGGTTTTAAAAATAATCTTCTTTTCTTCTTTCTTCTACAATCACTCTCCTATGGTATTTAATGGCTAAATTTTTATTCTTGGTTAAAAGAAATTGAAACCTTTGAACTCTATGGATTATGAGATGTTTTGATTTCATTGCAATGCCATTTGTTTATTCAAGTATTAAACAATTTCTTTTCCTATACTTTATGACTATTCTGGTTAATGGCTAGGACGTGCAATTAGTTTGTTAATTATAATAAGGACTTGACTACATGACCGGCAATACATGTCTAGTCGTGACTGGTCCTATTATAATAATAATTTTATTAAAATATATTTTAATAGCCAATGGCCATAAAAGGCCATGGTTGGTCAGCTATTTAGTTTTCCCCTTATAATAATTTACTGCTAGATTAGAAACTAAATTTGCAATTGTTTAATATCTTTAATTTGAATAACACTAGGATTTAACAATTTGTTGTGTTAGTAATTTTTGTTTCTTAAGAAAAATGTTTAACTAAATTAAATACAACCATATATGTTTGTGTTGGCTAACTGTTTTGATCTTTCTAAACTTAATGATGTTATTTAATTAAATTTTATATCATTTATAAAATTGTTAAATAAGGATTAATTGGAGTACGTGTTTCTCATTAACTAATTATAAGTAGGGATATGAATTCAATTCCACAATAATATTTGAATTAAAAATTTACAATCTTTTATATTGATGATTAATCAATGCTTTGGTAGATATGCACCAAATCAAAGTTTATTTAGTTGACTATTTTTAATTTATTTATTAAATTTTATATTCAAATTTCAATTAATAATTCTTCATTCAATCAAAATGCTCTCAGTTTTTCTCATTTTAAGTAAAGATTTGTTATGCAATTGATTCCTATTCTCGTATTTCATTTTCTCTTTTTGTAACAAGAGTTAGGATTTATATTTTAAATCTAAAGGATTTTTTTTCTTTTTTTTTTCAAGTTTTTGGAAACCATATGAAAGGGTTGACTTATGAAGAGTAGTATAATATTGGACGATTAATGGGAACGAATTATATTGAGTTTTGATATGTGTTTTAACATGGTTTCATCCCTATCTTTAATGTAAAATGTCTAATTTGTGCTCATTCCTAATTTCATTGTAGATTTGATCTTATGACATAAGTGCTAATTAAAAGGGGCCAAGTTTAGAAAAGAATTAGAACAAATTGGATTCAACAACATATTTTAGGACTTAAACAATGAGTCTCAATAGCATTGTTTAAGTCCTTAAAACTATTGTTTATAATCAAAATGTAAGTCCTTTAATGGTAGTTTGATAGGAGGGCCATTTAGGGTACTGTTTACCATCGTTTAGGGTCTAAAAATTTTAAAAAAGGGTAAACCAGACTTTTACTCCACAAAACATTTCCAACACTATTTTTGGCATATTTAAGGATCAAGAGAGGGCATATTGTGCAGCTTTCATTCTTCTTTTGGCAACTACACTTTTCTTATTATTTTTCCTTTGTTTTAATGCCTTAATCTTTCCACTCAAGTTGTAGTTGAATATAATCTTTTTGGTTATGTTAGAAATAGAATAAAACTTTATTTTCATCTTATTTGTAGTACTCTTTAGCTATTGTTCTACTCTTATTTAAGTTATTTTATGTTTTTACATTGGGTTTTGTTGTATAATGTATGAACCAATGATATTTATTAAACATATTGTTTTATTTTCAATTCCAACAGCTTCCTTTATTCTTTCTTTTTATTATTATGCAATTTAGTTTCTATTTTGAATAATTTCAATATGTTAGGCTAGATTTCTCTTAGATAAGAAGTTATTAAAGGTCTGATAGGTTTATAATCGTAAGAAATGAATTAGATCTTTAATGGGCATTATGTTTTAGGCTAAGACTAAGTTGGAACTCTAGTTTAATGCCATGAATTAGGAATTGTTTCATATGTTCAGTCATCCTATTTTTGATTTCTAGTTCAATCATTAGGTGTAAACGTTTGATCCGTAATTTTTATTAGTAAATACCATATGTAGCTATAGATTAATTGATTTTATATGTGAAACTTAATCAATTTAGCGTAGTGTTTCAATGATTTAAGTTTAATGACCTAATTTTTAGGTTGTGACCTAAGTTAGTAGTTCCCTAGTTTTTAATGCTATTGTGGCTTTGAATCTAAAAATCATATCTTACATTATTGCATAGTTAGGGGTGAATTTGGTCGTGCCGAATTTATCTAAAATTGGAGAAACATAAGACACAATAGTATGTTTGCGTTTATAGGCTAGCTTCTTAAAGCAAAATACAATCTACATGTTTTGATGATCAATTGTAATTCTTTAATCATGAAAATATCTTCTGCCCAGCTTTATTTTATTTTTATCTGTTTATTTCTATCTCGCATTCTTATTTACTTGCATTAATTTCTTAGGTATATTGTCTATTTTCTTTACTTTAATGACATAAAGTGATTTTTATTTCTTTTATTTTCTTTGACGCGACATTAGAAATAACATTTGACACCCCAGCTCTCTATGGGATCGACCTTAACTTACCCTACTATATAGTTAAGAGGTTTCAACAGGTATTTATTTTTTGGTAGTCAGTGAAAAACTCGCCAATGATGGGCATTACTTTTGGTTTCTATATTCTAGAAATCATTTACAAAACTAGGAATTGGGTGTAAATATCATGTTCAACTTATCACACTAATGTAGTAAAGAGGAATACATATCAACAGAAGGATGAATACTACTATTGCAACTTCTTTTAGCCTAGAGTAACCCCCTGGCTTTGTTCTAATGAAATTGTGGAAAAGAGGTTTACAACCATTAGTTATTCCATTCGAAAACCACTCCAAATATAATTTTATGAACTTAATTATGAAGAAAATTAAAAATATGACTATAGAATGAAATGTTTAAAAGTAAAGTTCCCATAGAACTTTATAATAAGGTAACATTTATGCATAACTAGTTTTATCCTGACAATAAAGAGAGATATTATAAGACAATTTTGATGGCTCCAACCTGAGGCGTGAATTAGTCCAGTGAAATAGCACAAAGATGGAGTTTTGTATTGAAAAGAAAGACCAAAATGGTGGTTAAACGGTGTTGTGCTTGTCTTTTAGAAATAGGGTTGGTGATCAAAGATCAAATAACAATGACGCTTGATTCGATCTTCAATAACGTCGTTATAGGATAGTTCAAGCCACCGTTATACATCTTATATAAGTTAGGAAAAATAATTTCAAATGATTTTTACTTGGTCATTTTTATTTCCTTTTTTACGCTATGCAAGGGTAATGTGTCTAGTGTGGTTTCAATATCCAAAAAGTCTTGGATACGTTTAAAATTAGTTGTTAGAAGTGGTTATTTGGACAAAGGTCGTTTTATAACTACTTTGTCTTAAACTTAATGATTTTATCTTATTGTAACTCATGTAAGAGACCTATATATATGGGTTGTAAGTCTCTATACAAGAAGGCTAGGTGATGATAAATGATTGTGGTTGACCACATATAAAATTAGCTCAAATTAATCTCTTTTTCAACATATAAATTCCTAATTAATTCACGACTAACTCTTCGACAAGCATACCGGTCTAATCAAGTAATAAAGTATAGTACATTTAAAACTCCGAGTATTGATCCCACGAAGAAGTTTATAGGATGTAAGTACTAGGTTAATTGTATTACAATTATCTAAAGCACACTCAGCTTTATGATTTAAGAAAAGAAATAACTAAAAGCTAATTTAAAAAGTCCAGAAAATTTTCAATCTATTGTAAAAGAGCTACATATTGATTTTCCTAAATTTCTTAGTTACGCTTTGATGGTTGAGGATTTAATTGATGGATCAGTGATGCTTAATCTAGGGTCTTCTCTAAATCAAGGCAGTGCTATGGTTAAGACATTGACTTATCTCTATTAGTCATATTTTGGGGTTTGGTTATGCTTCAGGCTTAGGTAATAGGCTTAAAGTTCAGGAAGTCTGGTCCTAAATCATCGTAATCCAAAACTAGTACCCTCATGATCAACCAATCTTTAGTTAGTTTATTTATTTAAACTACATTGTTTATTGACTTTTCTAATAACCTAGGTAGAGATTGTAGGATCCTAGATTATCTGAAGGCAATATCCTAAGTGATCAGTTCAGGATAAGTATTAAGCATTCAATAAATAAAGATTAACTCACTAATCATGCATTAATCATACATTAACACGATTAACTATCCATAAATAGATTTAGCATGATAACTTAACTGAAATTAATCATTAAGCACAATAATTAATCAAAGAACATAATAAATAAAACTTAAGCAACAATACTTTGATTAATTCAAAATATTAACAATAATACATTAAATAAAGAGTTTAGAATGAACCAAATCACATCCCTAGATGGCATTATAACTTTGAACTATGTGATTACAGCTACTAGAATTGTAAACAACTTGAAAAACTCAAATTACAAAAGAAAGAAATGAAAAACAACCTAAATCTACTTTGATATGAAAACTAACTAAAACTGAAGCGTTTTTGCTATGAAGCTAGATGCTTAGAACATTTAGAGAGGCCCTTTAAATGATGAACCTGCCAAAAATCTCAAAATTCTTTTAACAGCCAATAAGTGATACTCTCTAGGACTTGACTGATATCTAGCACAAAGGCATACACTAAACTTGATATCAGGTCTACTAGCAATCAAATATAATAAGCTACCAATAATATCTCGATATTGCTTGACATCTATTGGCTTACCCTCTTCATCTTTGTCTATTTTTATAGTGGCAGACATTGGTGTGCCTAATGGTTTTGTTTGTCTTATTCCAAATCGCTTGAGAAACTCTTTTGTGTACTTCGCTTGGTTAATGAAGATTCTGTCCTTCATTTGCTTGATTTGGAGTCCGAGAAAGAAGTTTAGCTCACCCATCATGTTTATCTCAAATTCTTTGCTAATACTTTTTGCAAACTCTTGACATAAAGCATCATTAGTAGCACCAAATATAATATCATCCATATAAATCTGAACAATCAATAAGCCATTCTTTTCTTTCTTTATAAACAAGATAGTATAAACTTATACTTTGGCAAAACCATTGTGAAAAAGAAAACAACTTAATCTATCGGACTAAACTCTAAGTGCTTGTTTTAAACCATACCAAGCTTTATCAAGTTTATTAACATGTTCGGGTGCATCATGATTTTCAAAACCAGGAGGTTGTTCTACATATACCTCCTCTTGACTAAAACCATTTTAAAAAGCACTTTTAACAACCATTTGATAAATTTTAAAACCCATATAGGAAGAAAAAGTAAGCAAAAGTCTAATAGCTTCTAATCTAGCTACGGGTGCAAAAGTCTCTTCATAATCGACCCCTTTTTCTTGGTTATACCACTTTGCTACTAATCTAGCTTTGTTTTTCATGATGTTTCCATCTTCATCAAGCTTGTTTTTAAAGACCCATTTAGTACTAATAATTTGATGATCATTAGGCCTAGGTACTAAGATCCACACCTTGTTTCTTTTAATTTGGTTAAGGTCTTCATTCATGGCTAAAGTCCAACTCTCATCACTTAATGCTTCATTTATGATTTTAGGCTCTATGTTAGAAATAAATGCCTTATGAGATAAATCTCTAAGGTTTGATCTTTAATAGGGGTCAAATTGATATGATTTAATTGGTTAATTTGTTGAATTATGACCCTTAATTAAGTGTTTAATTTCTCAATTAATGTTTTATTATGTTTGATTTACAGAATGGAGCTTATTGATGAAGATTGGATCAAAAAATTAAAGAACACCTATTGATTCTAGCCATTAATGGCACCATGAGAGGGTGCCATTGTCTGATGAACAAGGGGTCGTTTAAGGGTCCAGAACTTGACCTATAATGGCATCTTGTGATGGTTCTGTTGTAGGGAGGTAGGGTTCCGTTGTACTCTAGAGTCAATAATTTCAGCTTCAAATCTTACAGATTTCAAACCTGGTGTGATCCTCATTAATTTCCTTGTCTCCTGGAACATGAGGGGGTCTCCAGAGTCTGCATACATCCAAGAACAACACAACACACGTGAATTAACTAGAGATTTTAGATCAAATTAGTGAGAGAAGCTCTTGTTTCTCTATTCTTTTTCCTCTTTGATAGCCTAAGCTTCAAACAATTAGATTTCGAGTTTCTGATTGTATTTTGAAGTTCTGTTTGTTGGAGATTACAACTAAGACATATATATAAGTTTTTAAATCATCATAGGGGGTTTTCTAGCTCAGATTGTTCATTATATTCTCCTTTTTTTGATTAAATCAATGTATAAGTTCTTATGAGAATATCCTTGCATATTCTTTGATTTTCTTGGTAGATCTTATGGATTCAGAGCTGTGGTGATGTCTAGATCAAGTTAAAAGGTTTAAGATTTGTCCAAAAGGGTTCTAACACATTTTTTAACTTCTAAACTATTTTATTAAGCTCATATTTATAGATCTACTCTAAGTATGTTGTTTAAAATGCATATCTTGTATATTTTGATTCAAATGTGTGGCTAATCGATTATGTTGCTATTGATTAATGTTTTAATGATTTAACAGAGTTTATATGCATGTTTATATGTCTGTATTTTGCTTGTTGAAGATCTAAAAGTACCAATTTTAAG
>JAOXYD010005516.1:0-15449 GCA_028565735.1 Pinacopodium congolense | reverse complement strand
GATAACAATTTATGATAATCTACTCACTTGCCCACCTTATTCATATCCAAATATCTAGAAGCATGATTCATCCATATTCTAGGAATAAAGTTCATCAAGAAAGAATATGTAGGGATGGAAGGCCTAGAAATGAATTTCGAAACAGCATAAGGTCATATTATAATTTTTATGATGTTCCTTCTTTTTCCAATATTATGGATGCTTTGGTTATATAGAAAAGTTTTGTTGTGATAAATAAACATGGTTTTATATTTTTCCAAGGGGTCTAAATGGTAGAAAGGATGTTAATCTCTAAGGACATAAGTCAATATGTGTACCAAGGCACTTTGTTGAATTAAGGAAGAGAAGAAATTGGTGACATAGCTAAAAGGGAGATACATCCTTATTTTGAAAAAAATGATCAATTTGAATGATTCTTGATGTTTTTAATGATTTTTAGATGTTTTAAAGTGTTAAAGACATGAATGATGGATTCTAGGTAGTCTTAAGAACAATTTTAGTTAAATGATAGATTAAACATGCATCACTACCTTGATTATATCTTGATGAATAGTCTTAGTATGTGCTTGATAGTTTGATCAAATTGAGTAGTATTTGATAAACTTGGAAGGCTCTAATTCTTTTAATCGTATAGTAATTGAGTTTAAATTGTTTTGAGGTTAATTTTAGTGATTGTTGTTTTGTATATGTTGTGTTGAAATGAAATAATGCTAGATTATGCATTTTCTTAATATCTTTGAATAACTTTAATGATGCTAGAATTTTTCATGAATAGATTTCACATGATTAGGAAATTGAAAATTGTGTGTAGATATTTCCTTGACACAAATTTTTAGATGTCTTGAAAAGGGAATCATGTTAATAGTGATGTTCTTTAAACTTTTATTGAATTTGTGATATTTAAATACCCCTCATAATCCTTGAAACTTGCATTTACATTTTTTATTTTATGACGTGGAAAAATGTTTAAAATTGTATACTAAAGAAAAAGTTTTGATACTTCTTGAAATTTGATGATTTAGATGAATTGCTTCCTTTTTTTTTTTTTGGTTTTATAAAAGGTTTGGGAAGTTTGATGAGGCATTTTGTTGCTTAATAGATGTCATTTGTATTTTTAATCAATTTGTATATGATATTTGATGCCTTTTGCAAGTAATGACATCTCCTTATTAGATTCCTTAAGTTATGATAATATCTTGAATGATGACTTTTGAATATGAATTATTCATGAACTTGCGTATGACTTTTGAATTTTGATATTTTGGATATTTATATGTTTGCGTATGCCATTAGAATTTTGGATGGGTGTAGAATTTGGGTGTAGAAGTTGATGAATTTGATGCCTTTGAACTAAAAAATTTTTTTGGTTACATTATGTTTTACCTGGGGGAGTTTGAATTTTTTAACGCAAGAATTTAAAAATTGTGGTAAAGTTGATGTCATTAGAGTTTCTGAAGCTTTGGTGATATTTAATGATTTCATTGTGATTATTATTGCTTTTGCATTCATAAAATCATTAAGAACCTTGGTAACATTTTATGGTCATCTAATATTTATGTTTAAGGGAGTTAGATTTTTGAATAATTTTAATGTATAAACTTAGTGCGAGTTTAAGTGTTTTAAGCTTTGGAAATTGAATTTGGCACTTGAGTTGTATAAGTGTAGTTGATGAATATTTTTAATATTTTTCATAAATTCTTGAGTTTTGATATCCTTGATAAGTTCATTTATTTGAAAATGCATGATTTTAGGAGAAGTCATAGTTTTAATAAAATTTGTAAAAATTTGAGTTAAAATTTTTGAAAAGTTTAAGTTGTTTAAAATTTGAATATATGAATTTTTATAACTTGTTAAATTGTTTATTTTGATTAAGTTAGGGATATTTATTCAAAATTTCGATGATTAGTTTAAGGATATTTATTCCAAATTAAAAAATACGATAATTATTGTACTTTTGTGATGATTGTTAAGATTTTGAATTGAACGTGGAATTGTGAGTGTGATATTGGCTTGAAATGGTTTAATTGTGGTATCATGAAAAGGATTTCATCTTTTGTATTGTTATTATATGATGATAAATTAATTTAAATGCTTTTAGAATAAATTTGAATTTGTAATATGATTGCTTTGTTACTTTTGGTTTTGTATATAAGGGGAGTGTCCCTTTTTATAGCTCTTAAGTGACATTGGATAAGTTTGGTACTTATCTTGGCTTTGTAATTTGTTGAATATATAATGATTTCTTTTGGATTTAAAGTTTGAATGAGGTTGTCATGTTGTTCTTAGCGTTTCATGAATGGGGATACTTGAGAGAATTTTCAAATGCCTTTGAAAATTTTAAGAGTCATTAGGAAAGGATGATTGGTATTAGAAAACAATTTTAAGAACTTTTTGATGATTACAAAAAGGGAGAGAGAACATGCATGATAATAAGGGAGAAAATGTGTAGAGGAACAAAACAATTGTATGTGGTTTTGTCATCATAAAAAAGGGGGAGATTTTGAATCAAGGGTGGTTTCGTCTAGTTTTGATAATGAGAAAATATTACTACCAATGGATTTAAAATGTTTGATGTGTTGATCAAATAATATTATGTAATTATGTTATGGAGATCTATGTTGGAGCCTTGGACTTAAGAAACATGTTTTAGAGTCTACATTAAAGTATTGAAGATAAAGTGCCAATGGTTAAAGATTAAGTCGAAGAAAGTATGAGCATTGGACGAAGATGGTAGATGAAAGATCCAAGATACTAGAAGTGAATACGTTTTGTATTATATTTTCTATTATAAGTCCCTTTTTGTTCTTTCCATTGTGTCAAAAGGGCTCACATAATGTATTATGCATTCATGGTTAGTGATTTACATATAGGATGTTTAATTAAAAGGAGTTATATATTTTTTAAGGATTCTCTTAATATACTAAAATTGATTTAAAAATTAGTTTGATATGTGTGTACGTTAAGACTTATGTAAAGAAAAAGGATAAGTTGTGTGAATTGATTAAAGGTTATGCTTATTGAAATGGCTGTAAATGATAGGATGAAGTGTGAAATCAAAATGTGCTAATGTGTTTTATTACATTAAAGAGTATGTGAAAATATGTTACTAAAAATATTATGATAAATTATTAAGGTTAAGGTAGGTGATTGTATTAAGGATTGTTTTAAAAAAAGAAGCTAAGTTAAATGACTGTAATAAATTGTGTGAATGAGTGTTAAGAAGTTCTTTGCAATGATTAAAATTATTTAGGACCTGTTAGAGTATGTATGAATGTGTTAGGAATTTATGTAGATTAACTTAGACGCAGAGTATGCGTGAGAAACCAATCTTAGAAGGAGACTAATCAATTAGTGAGGTAAACTAGTCAACTAGTGACTAGTTAGCCAGTAGAGGCATAAATAATATGAAAAAGGTTATAAACCATTAGGAAAATGTATTAATTATTTTGGAGCATTAGGGAATAGTAATCAAAGGCTAGATGAGTATTTTTCAATTATAAATAGGCTTGTTTGTATGTTGTTTATGTATCTACTAAGTTTATGTGAGTCCAAAAGTTGAGAAGCAAGGGATTTGGTAGACTTTTGTTTATTGTAGCTGAGTTTGGTGAAGTTTTTATTAAAGTTATGTGAGCTTTAGCTTGCATTCATTCTACAAGTGGTTTGTGAGCCCTCAAGTAGTTGGTTTGGTCATTTGGAATACCCTTTGAGAAATATATTTTGTGAGGTGATGATATTGAGAGTAAAAGTTATGATAGGTTATCTCAGAGCCCCTTGAAAAAATAAGTTGTTGTAAAGGTTATACATAAGTTTGAAAATTCATTGTAAGGGTTATTCTAGAGCCTAGTGAAAAAATGAATGTAATAGTAAAATTTTCAATAAGTTATTAGAAAGTGAATGTAGGAGAAAAAGTTTCTCTCCAAACCATCATAAATTCTCTTTACATATTCTTTCCCTTACTCTTTTAATTTTAAGTTTTACATTATAATTTGTTTATAATGTTTATATAATTTTTTATTTAGCTTTCATAAAACTGTTTAGTGATCAAAATAATTTAGAGAAGTTCATAAATTTAGGATTTTTTATCTAGAAATTTTTTAAATAATTTAATTCACCTCCTATTAAGTGATATAAAGCTAATGTAGAGCTAGCTTGTTTTAACATGAAAAGCCTAAACAAGCATAGGAGGTGTTGTAAGTGAGCATTGCTAAGCGATAAGAGGTTAGGTAGATGAAAGAAATAATAAAGTGTCCACAATATAGGTTGCTTATTAATCTTTCTAAGGAAGCAAGAAGTATTAGAAGCATGCTCGCAAGGCACACTAAAAATTAATCAACACCACCCTCAGAACTTTAATTGGAGAGTTCTAGATCACATTTGATAAGCAATTATGTAATAAAGAAACTTCCACTCTAATGTAAAATGCAAAAACAAAAAGAGGTTGTGTAACAAGCATATTTTCACTCTAAGGTAAAATGCACCTTAAGATGTAGACTTGAAAGTAATCGTATAACTAACAACTTTCATTTTAAGGAAAAAAACGTTGAAGAAATAAGCTTGAAAGTAATCATATAACTAAGACGTTTTTAAGTGTTTAAGTGTTAAATTGTGTTTATTCTTTGGTGTTTTTAATTTTCCAGCTTTGTTTTTATTTAATTAAGTATGTTTTTTAGTCTTTTTTTTGGTTAATTTAATTATGTGTAGTTAGGTGTTTAAAATTTTGAAGGTATAAGAAGGATGAAGGGTAATCAATTGTGAGAATGGAATCTGCTTTAAATTGATTTGGTGTTTTTAGGCTAAGTTGGTTGGAAACATTGGACAATTGACATGAATTAGGTATTGTCTTTAATATTGATCTTCCTTTAAGTTTATCCTACTTTAAATGTCAGGATTAAGTATGTGATACATAATTGTCCTTAGAATTTTCCAAAAGTAGCATTAGGATAGTTTAATTTATATGGGTACTTAACCAACTAGTCTAGGGTTCCTTACCTTTAGGTTACACTTTTCAAGCTTGCGAGTTAGTGGCCTAAGTTAGTCGTTCCTTAATACCTAATGTGTCATTACTATTAAATCTATAAAGCTTATTTTAGGTTCTAGTGAAGATAGGGGTATTTCTAGAGCTTGTTAGATTTATCTAAGTTAGAGGAACTGAGGGTTTGAGAGCTTGTTCAAACCTATAGACTAGAACCTTGGCTAGAACACACTTATATATAAATTCAAGGATTAATAGTTATCTTAGAATCCCGATGATACCCCTAACTCCCTCTGGATTCAATCCTAGCTCACCTTAACTATATATTTAGGTATAGTTAGGTTTATTATTTTATAATTTGTGACGACTCATTAACTAGTATTAATAAGTGGGGTAAAAAGCCATAAATTATAAGAGAGAAGACTAAGAAATGAAAATGGACCTTAAAAAAATAAAATAAATTTACAGATCCAGACATGAACATCAACAAGATTACCAAGACTACCTAGCTCATACATCATTCAACTATTTCTGTAAAGTCTAGAAAAAAACAAATAAACGCAACAAGGCCAACTCGGAAGCCATAAGACTTGATCTATCCCAACCTAATTAATCTAGAAATTTAGTTTTTAATTTTTTTTCTCTGTTTCTTCTTTTTTTTTTCAGCATCACATCCCTTTTACTCTAAAGATCACCATCAATTTTCCTTTCTTGTTCAAGAAAAATCATCAAGCTTTATGTGCACTGGTTGGAGCTATTCCTAAGGTGAGTTAAGTTTTAGTTTTTGTTATTAAAGAGGTGAAGAGAGTGTGTCAAATGTGGAAGAGAAATCTAGAAAAAAACTATACAACCATGGAAAAGGAAGATGATGATGATGGGAAAGAAAGAAAGAAGAGAAGAAGAGAAGAAGAAAAGAAAAGGAAAGAAAGAAAGAAGCAAAGAAGAGAAGAAGAATAGAAAAGGAAAGAAAGAAAGAAGAGAAGAAGAAAAGTAAGGAAAGAAAGAGAAGAGAAGAGAAGAAGAAGAAGAAGAAGAAGAAGAAGAAGAGAGGAAGGGGGAGTGATGGGAGAGTGGATAAGAGATGGAGAGGAGAGAGGAGAGAGGTAGAAAAATAAAACGAAAACAATTTTATGGAAAAGTTGTAATTTAGAGAAAGTTAATGTACTTAAGGGATTTTAAAATAAAGATGAGGGCAAAGTAGGAAAATAAGGCTTTAAAGGATGATTTTGGGAATTTTAGTAAAAGTTAAGGGTAGCATAATAAATTAGGAAAATTTTAGATTTTATTTTTATTTTGTTTATCCTAATTTTTTTACTATTATTTAGGTGTTAGAGATACATTAAAAGGAGCATAGGATTAATTAGGAATTCGAAGTTTTCAATTTTCAAGAAAGGGGATTAATTATAATGTATCTTATTTTGTATTTTATATGAGAAGCTGATAATATTATTTATGTTTAAATTTTGAGAAGTGTGAATTAATGGAAATGACATATGTCATTTTAAATGCATAAAAATTTTAAGAAGTGTGAATTTATGGAAATGACATATGTCTTTTTAAATTCATTTTGTGAAAATTGTAAATAATGTGATTTTATGTGATCTATACAACTTGGAAATATTGTGTTATGCTAAATCTATATGATATGTGAATAATTAGGATTTTTTATACGTTATGAATCAAACTATGAATTTTATACGATGTTGTGTTTATGTGGAAAATATGTATATAATTAGGTGATGAATTTTGTGATGAGTTAACAAATGGTGGAAATGCAATAATTTGTGGAAATTATTGAGAATTACATTATGAGTATGATTTTTCATTGATATGAATTAATGATTAAATCACCATTATAACAAGGTGTGAATATGCGATGATGAAAGAAAATGATGTAACATGATGTTGTTGAACTTGTGGAATATGAAGAAAAAAAATGAGATTTTAGTTAATGGCTTGCATAGGTAGATTTATATTGAATGGTCTTGATATTTATGAGATATGATTGAGATTGATTATTAGGAATGTGACAGGGTATTCCAAGAGTGGGATGTCTATAAGTGATTTATATTAGTATCCCAAGAGTGGGGATGCCCATAATGCTTCCAAGAATGAGAAATATCTTGTATGATTTACTTGATAAGACCTAGTAGTGGGGGTGCCTATAAGTGATTTATATTAGTATCCCAAGAGTGGGGATGCCCATGATGCTTCCAAGAATGAGAAGTATCTTGTATGATTTACTTGATAAGACCTAGTATTCCAAGAGTGGGAATGCGAAGGATATTTTCAAGAGTGGGAAATGTCCTATATGGTCTATTTACTGATAAACCATCAGATATAAGTTTATTAGGTTAAGCAGGGCCTAAAAATTTTTAAGAAAAGAATTAAATAGAAATTATAGAAATGAAAACATGGATTAATTATAATAAATAAATGTAAAAGGGATGCAAATTGTAATATGAATTCTGATGCGATGTCAACGTATGTTTCTTTTTATAACTATAGAT
Organism: Pinacopodium congolense; assembly: GCA_028565735.1. Lineage (NCBI taxonomy): Eukaryota > Viridiplantae > Streptophyta > Magnoliopsida > Malpighiales > Erythroxylaceae > Pinacopodium > Pinacopodium congolense. The sequence goes on along the minus strand of JAOXYD010005516.1, from coordinate 7,967 downwards.
ATTATGTGTTACATGCCGGGTACAATCTAACTATCCCTATTAAGTTAATAGCTCATTCCTTGCCCATTGAATTTTTCTAGAGATATTTAATTGATTTTAGAGCATTTTGGAATTCGAGTTATGTGCTGGTAGATAGTTAAAGTTGGTTAAATTGTCGCAGGATGCCACAGGAACTAGTTTTAATTTTTTTATATTCTTTGATAATAGGTTCCTTTATGAATAAGTGGAGATTATTAATATGTTTTACATGGACATTAGATTTATTGACTTTGGGAATCGTAACTTTTATTAATGATTATTTTCCTTTTATTTTAGTTTAATTCCTTTTTTATTGCATTTATAATGTTTAGAATGAGCTGTGGTTGAATTGTGAATTTAGGGTTTATGTTGAAATTAGGGATTGAATTGAGGAATTAGGGTTATTATGAATTAGGAATTGTTGTGAATTAGGAATTGAGTTTTGAAGCAGTAGGAGCATTACATTAAGTGGTATCAAAGTGGGTTTACATTTCTAGGGATTCATTAGGTAATTCAGTTTACCAATGTGACTATTGACTTAGAAGTGTTATTCATATTTCAAACATTAATGATCAAAGAAGTGTAGGTGATCGCTAAATGGCTTCATAAATATTCATGTGTGTATGTTAAGGAAAAGAAATGAAGAAGATGGTACATTTATATGTTATCATTAACCCTACTTTTTAATGAGATTTTTTCAAGTTTTTTTGGTGATATTTATTATTAATTTAGAGAATTGTATTCTTATGGTATATAGATGATAGTACACATTATGTTAAGGAAACTTAATTTGTGTGTTCTGAAATTTAGACATAGGAAATACATTAGGCTATGTGTAATTCTGTAATAATTCATTAGCTTTAGAGTAATTTTAGATCAAATGACATCTTTCGTATGTAAAAATATGAGGGCATTAGTCTAATACAAATCATGTCGTATCTGCACGCAAAATTAAGATAAGTAGAAATATGGCATATAGAGCGGAATTAGTAAAAACCTAAAAGAGTCAAATTACATAGATGAGACAATGAGGGAAATTTATTTTCTTATTCTTATGAAGTTTTCATTGTTATTTGATAGAAATCATTTAAGAGTTAAAAGGATGATGTGCGACAATACAATTTTTTACCCACATGTTTGAAATTCTAGTATATAATTAATTTTTTTCTTAAACGCGGTGATCAAGAATTACTATAATTTCATTTATAATTTGTTTTAATTGAGTTTTATTTCATCTAAATTTATGAACTCTTAGTGTGACCTAAGTTTTAAGTTGGAATTTAGTTTTACTTTTATGGACAAATAACTAGTATTAAATTGAGATTTAAAAAAAATATGCATTTTAGAGGAAAAGGCAGGTTTGATATGCAATACTTGTCTTTTAGTTGTTCTCTTTCAATTTTCTTTAGTTCCATACTTGTGTTAATTTGTTGTTAATGATCAAATAGTGGATATAAGAATGAAGGACAACAAGTATATTTTTCCCATAATAGCTGTTATAGTTCATCTTAACTTCAAACATGTTTGTAATATATCACTTGTCTCTCCATAGTTTTACAAAAAATTAAATTTGTTTTTTATGATGATGATACATTGATTTTTAGACTAATATTATTGATGATGAGAATTCTAATAATATGGTATTCAAGTTGTTTTGAAGATTTTTAACAAATGTATGGTTAACCTCACATTATGGGTATTCATTTTCATTAAGAGTTGTAACTTAGGATAAGTTGCAACAATGGTATGTTTTTACGATAATGTATATATGAAGCTTAGCAGGAAAAAAGATATGCAATTCATTCTTAGCCTTTTGTTCTAATACACCTTTAAATCTAAAATTTTTATGAAGAATATAAAATTCTCCATTTGGTGCTAGCATAGTTACTATAATTCTATACATTAAAAATGTTAAGATACTTGAGTAGAACCTAATGTTGAATGCATTAACATTTTTATGGCCTAATGTGTATAATTTATCATATTATTCTTAATAAATTGGCTAGTTTAGTTCAATATAAAAAAATTAATCTATGCCTAATGAGTTTAGAACATATTTTGTTAGTGTTGAGGGCTATGATAGTAGTTTGCTCTTAAAATATCTTTGAGTCAAGTTATGTTACTAAAGGTTACAGATTCTAAATTTAGATTATTTTTTAGGTTCCTAAAAAGGTCTTGACGTTATGAAGGTATTAATATTAGTTTATTATGGTTCACCACTATTTTACAAATAAGGTTACTTGGGTTGAGGTGGGGGATTATGTATGATATCAGTACCCTCACTCATACGTGATTTTGGGTAAATATAAATAATCAATTTCGACGACGAAATTTCTTTTAGGGGGAAGAACTGCAAAGCCTAGAAAAGAAAAAAAATGAAGCCAATACGCTTAACTCAAAAGCCCGTAGACTCGACCCAACCCAACCTAACCCAACTTAATTAACCTAGATTACAACTTTCAATTGTTTTGTCTGCTTTTTAATTTTTATTCCAACATCACCATCCTTTTACTCTAAAGATCACTATCAATCTTCCTCTCTTATTCAAGAAAAATCATCATGTGTATGTATTGTTTGGAGCTATTCCTCATATGAGTTTAGTTTTAGTTTTAGGTATTATAGAGGTGAAGAGAGAGTGTCGAATGAGGAAGAGAAATCTCAAAAAAAAAAAAACTAGACAGCCATGGAAAAGGATAGGATGACGATGGGAACGAAGGATAGAAGAGAAGGAAAGAAGAAGAAAAGAAAAGGAAAGAAAGATAGAAAGAAAGAAAAAGAGAGAAGAAGAAGAAGAAGAAGAAGAGAGGAAGAGGGCGATGGGAGAGTGGACAAGAGAGGGAGAGGAGAGAAAAGGTGACGAGAGACAAAACAGAAGTAGAAAAAATAAAAGGATAAAACAATTTTTGTGGAAAAGTTATAATTTAGAGAAATTTAAGTTATTTAGGAATTTTATAGAAACATTTAGGGCAAAGTAAGAAAATAAGGCTTTGAAGGATGGTTTTAAATAAAAGTTAAGGGTAGTATAATAAATTTAAAATAATTTAGAATTTATTTTTATTTTATTTAGCCTAATTTTTTTATTATTATTTAAGTGTTAGAGATAAATTTGAAGAAGCACATGATCAATTAGGAACTTAAATTTTTTTATTATTATTTAGGTGTTAGAGATAAATTGGAAGAAGCGCCTGATTGATTAGGAATTCGAAGTTTTTGATTTTTAGGTGAAAGGATTAATTAGAATGTACCTTTTTTTATGTGAAAAGTTTTTATGAATTTTATACAAAGTTGCTTTTATATGTAAAATATGTATATGATTACATGATGAATTTGCGATGAGTTATTAAATAATGGAAATATGAGTAGTTTATGGAATTAATTGGGAATTACTTTATGAGTATGATTTTTCATTGATATGAATTATTGATTAAATCATAATAATATTAAGGAGTGAATATGTGATGATGAAAGAAAATGATATGACACGATGGTATTGGACGTGTGGAATATTAAGAGAAAAATAATGAGATTCTAGTTAGTGGCTTGCCTAGGTAGATTTATATTTGATGGTCTTGATATTTAAGTGATGTGATTAAGTCTGATTATTAGGCATGTGCTAGGATATCCCAAGAGTAGGGATATCTTAAGTGATTTATATTGATATTCCAAAAGTGAGGATACTTGATATACTTCCAAGAATGAGAAGTGTCTTGTATGATTTATTTGATAAGATCTAGTATTCTAGGAGTGGGAATGACTTGGATATTTTTTGGAGTGGGAAGTGTCTTGTATGGTTTGTTTGCTATAAAACCATTGGATATGAAGGGCCCTAAAAGTTTTAAGAAAATAATTAAATAAAAATTTTAGAAATGAAACCATGGACTAAGAATAATTAATTAATGTAAATGGATGAAAATTTCAGTATGAGTGGTGATGCAATTTTTATGTATATTTCTTTTTATATCTATATGTATTATGTGTTGCATGACGGGTACATTTTAGTCACCTCTTATTGAGATGGCAGCTCATTCCTTACGCGTTGAATTTTTTTGCATATATTTATTGAATTTTAAAACATTTTGGAATTCGTGTTATGTGTTGGTAGATAATTCAGGCAGGTCAAGTTGTCATAGGATTGCATATGAACCTATTTTAGTTTGATTTTTGTTATTCCTTGAAAATTAGTTCCTTTATGATAAAGTCGAGATTATTGATATGTTTTGGACAGATATTAGATTTATTGACTTTGGGAACCGTGAATTTTATTAATAATTATTTCCATTTTTTGTTTTATTAAATTTAATATAATGAAAATTTAGATTGAATTGTGAATGTAGGGTTTGTGTTGAAATTGGGAATTAAATTGAGTAATTAAGGTTGTTGTGATTTGAAAATTATTGTGAATTGGGTGTTAGGTTTCATAGTTGGTACGAGCATTACAATTTCTACCTCCAATTGATGAACATTGTAAGCATATGGAGTAGGTCTTAAAATTTTAATATCAGGATGGAAACGTCGAATCTCAATCTTCTAATATATAAGGACTAATCACCAATCTTTTAAAAGGTGTTGAAAAGCATAAGGACTAATTATTAACCTATCAATTGGTTGTTGAAGGCTCAATGCTCACAAGATGACAAGGAGCCTCAGACCTATTATCATCGAAATCTCCACATAAGTTCTTCAAAATATCAACAAAGTAGTTTAAGAGCAATCTTAATTATGGTCAAATCATTGACATTAAGGTCGTCGATCAAAAAATTTTAAGGTTTAAATTTGGTCAACTCCTTATGCCTATTGAAGCCTTTAATGAAGGGTATGGTTGCATTGTCGCGATTCTAAGTCTAAAAGGACCTTCTCTTTAGAAAGTTGCAACACGTATCCAGCTTGTACTCTTTCTTGGTAAGGCACTCTATCTATGTTCAAAACTCAAACTCTAGGTTGTCATAATGTTGAAAAATTGTAAATCATGGCATGAAAAGCATTTAATTCATTAATGTATCCATCTATTTCCTTTGACGGACTAGCCATAAGCTATGTGTTGGTCATCTTTTTTTGGGTCTAAGTAAGCCTCTGTTTGTCCCTAACATACTTCTCCTTATACATCTCCATCACCATAAGTAGTTGGAACAAAAAATTTTTAGTTATAATAGAATAAATCAAATATTAAAGGAGAGATAAAAATACCATTAACGCTTGTAAGGTTGACCTTTAGATACTTGTAAAGTGTGTCCATGGAAGTCTTATCCAAGACATTTTGATCCTTGTACAACATCATACCTCAATAAATTTCCACGCTGGCATGGATGTTTGGAAAATCAAATCCTTAATCTTATCATTTTAGTTAGGTTTTAAGGCTTTAAGGTTAAGCTTCATACCTTTATCATTCATCATCATGCCTTTAGAGGTGTTTCGCTTAGTGTAGGTGGTTAGCCTTGATTTCCATGACAGGGCTAGCTTCAAATATTTAAGGAGCCTACTCCAATAACAATTCCTTTGGCAAAAGTACATTGAACTAAGAAGGCTTTAACTCATAGTTTTCATGATGACAAAATATATTCATTATTAATATTTTAGTTTTGATACATTAAAAAGATAGATTAATCTAAATTTGAAAAAAAAGTTCATATTGAAACCTGAGGAAGATATATATAAAGTTCAAAATATATTTGAAGCCAAATTGGAGTTCAAAAGTGACATAAAGGGCATTGAGCAAAATATCAAGATGGAAGTTCAAGACTAAGGAGCTTAATAACATTAAATAGATTTAGATTTTTATTTTTAGTTGTAAGTCTCATCTTGATCTTTTTAATTCTTAGAAGGCTTAAAAGGTTGCATATGTGCTTTTTGTCTAATGTTTTCATAATTATTTACTTTTAAGATTTTTGCCTAAGAGTGTTTTATAATTAAGAGAAGATTTAGTGAAGTTTTTAAGGGAAGTCTTCTTATTACGTAAAAATATTTTGTAGGATTTTTTGAACGTGTTGGAGTCAAATTTTTATTAATAAAACTTGTTTTAAAATGTTTGAAAATTTTTGGAAATTGATTGAAAAGGTTTGGAATTGAACATGCTTTGATAAATTGTATAAACTTCAATAAGTCAAGATATATTTTATTTTTAAGTTCAAAAATATCTTAGTGTCTAAAATTACTTTGAAGATGTTTTAAAACTTGCATGAATTGGTTTTAAAGTAAAATGAATGTTTTGGATATTCTTTAGCATTCATTTTAAAATTAAAAGATTAAAAATGTAGTTAAAGTTATATATATCAAGATATTTTTAATTTTTATTTCAGATCAAAAATTTTTTATCACTAAAACCTTTGTGGAAAATATTTAAAACCTAGTTAAAGTTGTTTTTGAATTGAATAATTGTTTGGAATTTTTTGAAATTGATTCTAAAATGAAAAGTTTTAAATTCGTCATGAAAAGGAAGTTTTTGTATGATGCGTTTGAAGCTAATATACTTGGAACTTGTTTATTCCTTTCTTTTACAAAATTGTTTACAAAATTTTTTATGAATTGCCTCCATGAAATAGCTTATGATAAAGCTCTGGAAGTTTCATAGTGCATTAAAATCCTTGAATCTAAACATCATGTATTTTATAAATTTTTTAAATCCTTTAAAGCTTAATGTCGAAAATTTATGACATGGCATCTAGATCCTAGTTAATTCATGTTGAGCATGGCACTTCATTGATTTTCAAATTTTCAAATGTTGAGTTTTGATAAATTCATGGTATTAGTTTTCAATATGGCAGAGTAACACTTATTTTGTTACTAAAACAGAGTGTCGTATGATACTTTTGAAGTTGACATAAATTTGTCTCGCTTATCTGTTCCATATGCTCCCATGATATGAGTTTCTTAAATGATAATACATGAATTTCAGAATGGTGTAGTTATGTTTGAATTTGAATAATGATTATGGATTTAATGTCATATGACTCTCTTCATGCATTTGATGTCTTGTTACGAAAGTTTGAATTATTGAAAATCATGATTTCATGAATTTACGGGAAGTCATTAGTTTGAAATTTTTTTGATTTCAAAAATTTTGAGTTTGGTGAAAATTATTGCATGATTGTGATTAACTTAGAGGGAGTTGGTCAAATTTGAAAATTTTAATAAATTTGTGATAAAAGTTGACAATTTTGGAATAGTTTTGAGTATTAAATGATTTAATTAGTATTATAAGATAGTTTCCATTTTGTGTCAGTGATGTTAATTTGATTATGTATAAAGGGGGAGTATCCCTTTTTAGTGATATTTATTATGTCATTGCTACTTGTTAATGATACTTTGTTATATGTTTGTTTTGAGTATTATTAACAATTGGTATTATATACTTGTCTCGTTTACTTAATTAGTATCAATTATTGATTTGCATTGCTTTTTATTACAATTGGTATCAACAAGTCAATTTTTCAACAATGGATATCGGCTATAGTTATAGACTAATGTGTTAGTTAACAAGTGGTATCTTATTTTGACAATTGGTTTTCATCAAGAGCAATATCAATAATTGATTCAAGTTTTGTTTTTTAACTTTTGGTATCATATTTTTTAACAATTGGTATAGACATGTCTCACTTTTCAATAAGGTTAGAATCAAGTATGTGATTTTTTAGTAATTAATCACCTTTTTTCCAATAATTGGTATCATATCTGATAACGATGCGTTTGACACCTTTTGAAATGAGATTTGGTTCAAATGATATCAATTAAAAGATAAGTTATGATATGCTTTTGACATGTTTTTGAAAATTAATTTGAGATATATGTTTAGTATAAAGGGAAAAGATAAGTGTTTCCCATTTATATGTTTTGTTGAACCAAAGGAGGTTCCAATCTTGGTTTTGATGATAACAAAAGATGCTTAATCACTAATGGTTTGAGTTTATGATGTTAATCTTAAAGATAGGTATGTTTTAAGAAGAATCCATTATGGA
>JAOXYD010005515.1:0-29020 GCA_028565735.1 Pinacopodium congolense | reverse complement strand
TCTCATCTTTTCTGGAGTGTGGCGTCAATATCCTTCTTCTTATCCTTTGTTTGTGTTTGTTATAACCTGATTTAGCTCTCTTGGAGGTACAGATCTGTCTTTCTTGTTGTGGGTGTCCAGAATTAATTTGGGGTTTACATCAGTTGGTATCAGATCTTTGGCCTCTAAATCAGGTTGGATTCATCCTTTTTTTTCTTGTCATCTATTAAAAAAAACGTTTCTGCAGATTTATGTTCTTGTTCCTTTGGGAAATTTCGTTTTTTCCATTGTTAGTTCTTCATATTTTATTCACATCCAATTTTCTGGGTAGATTTGCAGATTTTTGCTCTTATTCCTTTGGGTAATTTTGTTTTCCTACTGTTAGTTCTTCATATTCTGTTGATATCCATTTTTCTGGGCAAATTTGCATATTTGTGTTCCTGTTCCTTTGGCATTTTCGTTTTTCCTACTATTTGTTCTTCATATTCTAGTCATATTCATTTTCTGGGAAGATTCTCCATATGTGTTCTTGTGAGTCTTCATTTCCTGAAGTGTCCATTTGTGTTCTAACTCGCCACCCATAAGATGAAATAGCAATTGAAGTGGTAGTGCTGCAATGCAAGCATGAATACAATTACAAAAAGCAAACAACATAGAACATATAAGGCATCAATTTCTCAAAAAATAGAAAGAGACAGCAAGTAGTAATTTTTTATAAAAAATAAAACATATGCAACATCAATTTTCCAAAAAAAAAGAGAGATAATGGGCAATACTTTTGCAAAAAAACATAAAACACATATAACATCTATTTTCTAGAAAAACAATAAAGAGACAACATGCAAAATTTTTCTACAAAACGCATAACACATATAGTAACATTTTCAAAAGATTTCTAGAAACTAAAAACCATCACCATTTCCAAAAAAATTTCTAGAAACTATATTCAATGGAATTGCCTGTATGTTTTAAGGCAAGAAATAATAAATTTTATGCAACTTTTTGCATATTTATCAAATCAATAAAAATTAAGTAAATGAACAAATCTAAATAATTAAAGGTAACTCTGATACAACTATTGGAGCATTAATTATGATTAAATCATAGGTTTAGTGAAAAATGTTTTATAATTTCTACTCTTTAATAAATTTATCTTGAAACAATATACAAGAAATAAAACTAGCTTTTCTTGTAAATCTTTTCTTTTCTAATGATTCTATCAACCACAACTGCTCATAAGTACAACCTTTAATGGTATTCATAAATTAGTTTTTGGAGGAAATCAACTTCTAAGAGGAAAAGAACAAGAAGTATTAACTTCCCTTATGTTTTATTTTTCGTTTGTAGATAAAATTAAGACTCTTCTCATAATTAAAATTAAATTTAATTTATAATTAAAGTCTAAGTATAACAAAGGGAATTTTAAATACCTAAAAAAAGGAATAAAGGAACATTTATACTCATAGACATAATATAAATGAAAAAAAAAGAGGAATAACGAAACATTTATGCTCATAAAAAAAAGAAATTAATGAGTGGAAACATTTACTAAAAATTAGAAAAGGGCCAATATATTATAAGCCTCCTTCCATATGATAATTTTAAAAGTACCTTTTCACTAAATATTTTGAAAATGGAACGATTTATACTAGAATAACTATTTTGCCTTTAGAATCAATACCTAGCCTAAATAAAACCATCTTCTTTTCGTCTTTATAACTTTGATGGATATATCATGAGTTTAAAATTAAATTTCCATCTTTAGAATAAGGGTAATTAGGTCTAATATTAAGTTTATAAATTTTATAAAACATTTTACTATGATTTTCTTTTATCAATAGAGATTCCATTTAAGTTTTAATGATAACAAAACAATCTTACTTCTAATGATTTTATTGTGTTTAATGTTTTGAAAAGATAGGCTTCAAGAGAAAGTGGTTGAAAGGTAACATTTGGATCTTTGAAACATAAATGGGAATCATAAAAAATAAAATAAAAAGGGTTCAAGATTAAGACCAAGATTAAGACTGACACAGTGTTTTCCTATAATTTATATCTTATAATTTTTATTGTAATCCTATCTTAGTCTTCTCAAGATGATTAATAAGCTCAAATCATGCATAGTGCAATCATGCTTATCTTAAGCATATAGACATAATCAAGAGGAATTTTGTGGGTAAAGTTTTTAAATATTCCTCTTAATGCATCAAGATTTTTTAAGAAATTATTTGATGTGTATGTTTGCTAAGATTTGTGAAAAAAAAGTTTGAAAATGTTGATAAATATTTTGGGATATTATGGATGTGTTAAAATGTACTAAAAAGTATTAAAAACCAATTTAGAGAAAGATTAGTAGATCAGTGTGTGAATAGTCAACTACTATGATGTTTTTACATACACTAGTCGGTCAGTGCATTTTGAGTAGTCAACAACGACACCGGAAATCTAGTTTGAACGGTACGTTGCAATGGTAAGATTTGTATTAATTAAATTAAATGAATACCAATAATAGTAAAAGGTTAGCTTGAGATTTATGTATTATAAAAAATTTAGTTCAGAGGTTAATTATACATGGGTTTGAGTAAAAGTGAATTAAGTAATTAAGTGAGTAAGTAGTATTTTAGTGTGTTTGTGAAATTTATTGTTCATTCATCATTAGTTTTAGTGTTAGTGGTGGTTTATCACAAACTCCAAAATAATAAGATTTACCTAACTAACCTAACTATGTAGCTATGGCAAGTTAGGGTCAATCCCATAAAGAATTAGGGTATGCTAAAGCTATTTCTAAGGTTGTTTAAAAGGCAAAAAAAGAAAAGAAAACCCATAAATATGAAAACATTAAACTAAAGACTAAAGATAATTAACGAAACAAAAGCAAACAAATAGGAAACAAATAACAAATATGAAAAGCTAGGTGAAAGACAAATCTGAGATTCTAGACTTATAATTGGTCCTCGAAACATATAAATTGTGATTAGTCTAAAATGATAGCCTATAGATAAAAACAAGCTCTTGTGTCCCGTGTTCCTTCATTTTTAGACAAGTCTTATACAATAGATATCTTATCCCTAAGCACAAGACAACCTAGAATAAGCTCTCTAAGTTTAACGACACAGAAGTTTTAAGAACTAAAGAATAACTAACCTAAGCCATAGTCACACTAGCTCGAAATATATAGTCTAGAGGATTGGAATCCTAGGCTAAGTTGATTAAGTTCACTGACAAGTTCAATTAGCCTATTCCTACTTGCGGAAATTACTAGGACTATTATGTATCAAAAGTTCATTTTTAACAATTAAACTAGAAATTATACCTAGGGTAGCTAATCCTAAGCATTAATCCCTAATTCATGACATTTTACTAGAATTTCAATTCAATCCAAACCTAAATCACAAAGCCCAATTAAATTCTTAGTTCAATTCTCACATTTATTAAACCAAAATCTAATTAATATCTTCTAACCCCAGATAAAATTAGCTAAACATTATGAAAATAATTAAAACAAAAATATAATTAAATAAACAAAATAAAGGGCTGGAAAATTAAATAAAGTACAAGAAAATAAAAAACCTAAATTTAAAAAATTAAGGACAAACTCAAATTAACAAAAACAAATCATTCTATTAATAAATAACAATAACCAAGGTTCAACAGAAATATTTAAACAAATACAAAAAAAATAATTTAAATACTAAAATATGAAATGGAGAGTGCAATAATAAAAAGAAATGGAAAATATAAGCAAAAACGTGTAAATAACCTAAGAACAAAAAAAAACTAAGAACAATTAATAAAAAAAAGAGAACTGATGGCTCTCTAAAATAGAAAATGAAGCTCTCCCCTTTTAAAACATGAAGGTCAACTATATATGTGAGAAGCTAGGGTTTGGTGCTCTTTTTATGGAGTGTGTCATTTTGCTCTTAGAATTAAAGCCTTTCATTTTTTTCTTCTTAAGCTCACATGGTGGGACACTTGTCAAGCTTCCCTTTTTCTCTTATATAAGATGTTGGAAGACATGTTTTTTCTCTTCATTTGTCTCCCATCGAATTAAACATGTGAAGCCTTGTAATTTTTGTCTTTTATGCTCCATAAAGTGGGACATGTGTCCATCTATGAGAAGAGATCCTATATATGCTTTATTTCTCCAACGTTTTGTTTTATCCCTTTAATAATGTGTTATTTTTGTATTTTAATGCCTTAAAAGAGTAGTGGGACAAATGTCCTTTTCTTAGAAAGCTCTTCATATGCTTTCACGTTTTACTCCATGCATTTTTTACTCTTCTCCTCTTGCTTTTTGCTTTATTAACTACCGCCTTCATTACTTATGCTCACCTTGATGTTGTTTTTGCTCTCCCTCTTTTCCTTGTAACTTTTTTGGCTCCGCTACCATTCAATGTGTTGTTTTAATGCTTGGGAAAGCTTAAACCAGTCTCTTATTTCTTTTGAAGCAGCCAACCTCAAAGCTTTGTTAAGCTTTAATGTTTATTTTTGCTTTAAACCATATGCAATTGAATTATGATCCATTCCTTAAATGTTTTGATGCGACAGGTGTGATGTTCCTCTAAGCTTGCATGCTGCCATCTTCTTTAGATGTTTGATGTTCTCTTCTTGCTTTTTTTTTATTAAACCCTTGTGCTCCAATTTGCTTTAGAATCATGTCTTTTTGGTCTCAAATATATATATCAACATATCCAATCTAGCATTAAACATAAATTGAACATAAATTGAGCATTTAAACACCAACATAGGATTGAATTCACAAGGAAATGCATAATAAAATATAAGATAATTCAATCCTATCAGTTAGCCCCTTTTAAACACTTTAGGTTAGTGAAGAGAGATCTTTGTGAGTGCATTTTGGGGTTGTAATTTTTTATATTAAAATTATAAAAGGGTTTCTCTTGTCTTGTAAAAAAGTGTATGATTGTAAGAGTTATTCTTATCTTGTAAAAAAGAAAGAGATTGTATAAAGGTTTAATTTTACCCATTGAAAAAGATAGTGAAATTTTCAATAAAATATCATAGAGAGGACTCACTTATGGGTTATGTTTGCATCACTATAAAAATCTATTCCATCTCTTTACCCTTTCCTTTTCATTTTTCAAGTTATTTTAATTCAAACCATATTATTATATTATGTATTGTATTATTTTATATTCTGTATTAAATTAAGAGGGAAACTTTTTTTTTAAATTCAAAGACTTAAAAAAATTTGGAATTACTTAATTCACCCTCTCTCCTCTTAGTTGCTATAGAAGATCCAACAAATTTAAAATAAATATATCTTTAAACTTAAAAGGATAAATTTAACTGTCACCAAAATTACCTGTCATATATAAGTCTCTAGGATTAATTGGATGCTTGGGATAGAGATAAGGAGTAAATTGTAAAAAAATAGCAAATTGATATCTTAAAAAATTAAAGATAAGTTGTAAACCCCAAAGGCACTCAAAGGGGTGAATTGAGTGAATTAAAATTTTTTTAAAAAATTAAACTAACCACCTAAAGTAAGTTAAACTAAATGCAATCACTAAACCAATATTTAACCTAAAATGGTATAGAAATGCAAATTCAAAGAGATAATGATTAGACTAATGGGTAAACCACTCAATCAAGCAATAAATAAAGAGATAATTAAAAGAAGGAATACCAAAACTCATAGTGGTTTAGCAATCCTTAACAATAACCTAATTCACTCTCTAACTACTTGTTGAAAATTTGACTAACCAAGAATAGGTACAATCTTTTTCTAGGGTGAAGAGTAACCCTTATGAGACACAATCTTCTTGTTGAAGGTGAAGATTAACCTTTGGACAATCTTTTTACAGAAAAGATGAGCCTTCACAACAATAATCAAACAACTAATCCAACAAGTTTAATAATCCCCCTTTTATAAGTAACCAAATACACCTAAGAAGGTGTTTCAATTAAAGCTCAATTAAATTATGGGCTTTAGCTTTCAATGAATGATATGAATGATCTATGATGCACTTGAAAGCATAAGCAAACTCAATATAGCAGAATTGATGCACACAAAATCTGAAAATGTGATGAAACTTTGATTGAAAAATGATAAACACAAATCTGGATAGTTTTGACCAATATTAACATAATTTTTTTCCAAAAAAAAAGCCTCTATAAATTTTGTAAAATATTTAGTGAAACCCCTGGGAGCTTAAACAAATATATTACAACATATTGGAAGAAACAAATTTGGATTAAAGTGTCCAAATAAATAAACGATTGCTAGAACATGTAAAACTGGACAAATGTGAAGTATAAGATTAAACGAGCGTGAATCTGCCAATATAACCACTTAATGATGCACAAAATTGATCTGTAAAATACTTAACTAATTAAACAAACTAGAAATAACCAAGAAACTTATTTGAATGACTAAATACGAGATTGAAGTTATGAAAATCAAATAGGACAATTTTGATATGTTTGAAAGTTTAATCTTATAACAGATGAAATAATATTTCAAAAATTAGAAAAAAAAGATTAAAAACTTTATCGAATGCTTAAGTAAGTAGAAAAAAATAATTTTACAATTTTCAAAATGAATTAAGATGACTAAAATTGAGATTAAAGTAAGAATGGAAAAGGTAGAAATAGTTTGATATATGTCTGAGTTCAAGCATTAATTGAACGAAATAAGCACTCTAAAGATTGAAACTGTGATGAAATAAATTCTAGAGCACTTAGAAAAATAGAAATCAGTAATTTTGCAAGCTAAAAAATGAATTAAAAGGATGAGAAATTGAATTAAACACAAGGTAGTGAGAAGGATTGGTAGCTCTAAGTGCGTGAGAGATTTCTGCTTGTAAATAAGTTTTTGGAGCATCAAGAATCAAAATAAAAGTTTAGAAGTGGTATATAAAGGATTAGAAAGGATTTAGATTCATTGAATAATAAAAACTAGTTGTTTAGAGGTTTAAAAGTTGTTAAAATCGAAGGGAGGAAATTAGTTGTTATTGTTAAAGAGTTATATGACTGTTCCTAGAGAGTTATACAACACCGTGTAAGTCCTAGCCAATCTCTATATATCTCGCTGGGAAACAGGGGTTATACGGCCATTTCTTGACCTGCCATTTAACTCTTGCTGGCCTATTGTTCATTTCCAAAAAAACATGAAACACTACTCAATTTAATTCTAAACTTTTCAAAACACTTTCTTAACATTAATAAACACTTCAAGCAAGTTTTAAAACATGAACTCAAAACAAAAACATTTAAATAATTCAATTTTATGAATTAATCTATATTATGAGAGTTTTAAGTAACTTTATGAAACCATATGTAATGCATAATAATTTTGAGCCTTTAGATCAATTGAGCAGTAAGTAAACACTTACAAACAAGTTTGAAACAACTTAACTAAGGTCTTTAAGCTTCCATATTACCTGTTCTTCCATCAACTTCAATTTTGGCCTTTAAGATTCAAGATTTCCATATTTAAACATGCTGAACCAAGGTGCTTCTAATCATGTGCTTTGATGATGACAAAACATTATTCTTAGTAATTTTTAAGTCTTTGATGCTTTATAAGATAGGTTGATGTGTCAAGTGTAAAAGCATATATGTGGAGCCTAAGGTAGAAGAGCCATCTTGAAGATAATGAAGAGTTCAAGCATTAGATGATCAAGAGCTTGAATATCAAAGATCAAATCATAAAGATCAGGTTTTGACTGCTCAAAACTGTCAAAACTGTCAAGTTTTCTATATAGCACATTTTGAACATTTTGATTTTTTTATTGTAATCAGTTTCTGGGTGTGCAAATCTATTGTTTTGAGTTTGCTTAAGGTCCTAGGAGTGTTCTAGCTTTTTTGTTTCAATTTTTGAGTCATTATACTATTTTTTTTAGCTTGATTTCTGTAGGTAACTCAAAACTGTCCAGGTTTGACAGTCTTGATTTTAAGCTTGTTTTTTATCATTCAATTGATTTGATAAAATAGTGTTTGCTACTACAATTTATTATTAAAATATAGATTGATCTTGCAGTAGGTTTATTGCATTTAATTTATATAATTTTGGTGATTAAATTCACGTGTTTATAGGCTTGAACTTAAAAACTGCATATATTTGACATTTTGTGTTTATATTGGTTGAATCTAATTGTTGAATGCATTAATCATGTTTTCAGTGTTTCAATTTGACTATTTATGATCTATTGAAGTGCTAAGAGGCTAGTTATAATTATGGTTTGCCTCTAGAACTTTCAGAGTCAGTTTTATTGCATGAGCTTTAGTGAAATACCATAGAAGGTGTATTTGGTAACATAAATTGGGGGAATTGATTTATGTCAATTGTTGATTGTGGTATAGGCTGCTCTTTACCTTGAAAATAGATTTAATAGGTTGCTCTTCACCTATGATAAAGAAGTTTTGGATTGTGTTAATCCTTGTTTGTGAATTTGATTGGTTTAGGCCTTAATTGTGCATTGAACATTCCATATTGCATTAGTTGCATTTGAGCCCTTATCTTGTGTGGATTTTGATCAAGGGTATCATAAGCTATATAAGCTTGGTTTAAAGGTTAAGGGAGTTTGGTGTAGGGGCTGTCCTGGTAGGACAAAATCCATAAATTTTGGTTCTGTTATAAGGCTCCTCTTTGCTATAAAAAGATTGTTTTACGAGTTACTCTTCACCCATTGAAATAAGATTGTAATAGGTTCCTCTTGACCTTAGAATTCAAGATTGTTGTATAGGTTTCTTTTAACCTTAGAACAAGATTGGATTGGGTTCCTCCTGACCTTTGTAATCAAGTATATGTATAGGTTCTTCTTGGCCTAAAATAAGATTGTGTAAAGGTTCCCCTTGGCCTTGAAGCAAGATTGTTGTAAAGGTTCCTCTTGGCCTTTAACCAAGATTGTTGTTAGTGAATTTCCAATAAGTAGTTGGAGAGAGGATGTAGTCTAACTTTGGGGTAGGTGAACCTCTATAAATCTTGATTTTCTTCTCTTCCTTATCTCTTTTATATTTGTGCATTTGAGTTTGCTTTATTATTGCTTGATATTGGCCTAAAGTTTGTCATCCATTTTAGGATGAATTTTGGTTTAGAGATTGCATATATTTAAAATTGGCCTAAGGTGTTTAAAGTATTTTAATTCAGTAAGAAGTTTTAAACACCCAATTCACCCCCCTCTTAGGTGTCATAGGACTAACAAAGCATCTATATAATGAACCTATCTTTGAATTTCACAAAATAAACTCAAACTTTAATAAGTAAACATGTTTTGTTAACATCAAATTCAAGACTAGATTCTCCTTTGGATCAACAATCTCCCCATTTTTTATGATGACAAACATGTGATATCAAAATACATAGATAGCACAAACAATTCAAGGTGATATATATAAGTATATACTGTTAATGATTAACTCCACTTCAAAAATAGGTACAATCATCGCGCAAACATTACACAAACATAACCAATAGCATTCATATTTCTCCCAAACCTAAATTTTGACATCATCAAAAAGATTGAAAAACATGCATGAAAAACCAAAATCAAAGAGAAAAAATGCATAAGAACATAAATTGGAGTGAAAAGCATACATGAATACACATTAAAGAGGAAAATATGTGTAAGCATATAAGTTAAAGGAAAAGCATGCATAAACATATAGGAATCAAAGAGATGCACCATCATTCATGCCTAATTCTCTTCAAATCATACAAAACCTATCCTCATTCATTGGCTTAGTAAAGATATCAACTAATTGATGGTGCGTGTCCACAAACTCCAATTCAATATCACCATTATGCACATGATCTCTTACAAAATGATGTCTTATCTCAATATGCTTAGTTCTAGATTGTTGAATTAGGTTCTTGATTAGGCAAATGGCACTAGTGTTATCACACCTAATAGGAATCTTTTCAATTTTCATACCATAATCTCTAAGTTATTGCCTAATCCAAAGAACTTATGCATAATAATTACCTGCCACTATATATTCCACTTCATCGGTGGATAAAGTTATAGAGTTTTGCTTATTACTAAACCATGAAACCAATGCGTGACCAAGAAATTGACAAATGCTGAATGTGTTCTTCCTATCTGTCAAACTACAAGCATAATCTACATCTGAATAACCAACTAATTCAATTAATGTATTTAGAGGATACCATAAGCCTAAAGATGATAAACCAGCCAAGTATCTAAAAATTCTCTTCACCACTAATAAATGAGACTTTCTAGGACTTGATTGAAATCTAGCACACGAGCACACACTAAACATAATATCGAGTCTATTAGTGGTTAAATACAATAAACTACTAATCATAACTCGATATTACTTGACATCTACAGACTTACCATCTTCATCCTTGCTCACTTTGGTGGTCACGGTCACAGGTGTACCTAGTGGCTTCGTTTGTTCCATTCCAAATCGCTTGAGTAACTCTTTTGTGTACTTGGCTTCGTTGATGAAGATGTCATCTTTTTTTTGCTTTATTTAGAGTCTAATGAAGAAGTTCAACTTGCCCATCATGCTCATCTCAAATTCTCTATCATACACTTCTAAAATTACTGATATAAGGCATCATTAGTAACACCAAATATAATATCATCAACATAAATTTAAACAATAAACAAACTACCATTTTGTTTCTTTGTAAACAAAATAGTATTCCCTTTTTCAATAATAAAATCATTTTGAAAGAGGAAAGAACTTAATCTATCATACCAAGCTTTAGGAAACTTGTTTCAAACCATACAAAGCTTTTGAGAGTTTAAAAACGTGCTCAAGTACGTCATGATTTTCAAAACTAGGAGATTATTCTACATACACCTCCTCTTGAATAAAACTATTTAAGAAAACAATTTTAATATCCATTTGATAAAGTTTAAAACCCATATAAGAAGCAAAAGCAAGAAAAAATCTAATAGCCTCAAATCTTGCTATGGGTGCAAAGGACTCTTTATAATCAATTCCCTATTCTTGGTTATACCCCCTTTCCACCAATCTTGTCTTATTTCTCACAATAATTTCATCTTCATCAAGCTTATTTCTAAAGACCTATCTAGTACCAATAATTTGATAATCACTGGGCCTAGGTACTAAAGTCCACACTTTATTTCTCTCAAATCGGTTTAATTCCTCATTTGTGGCTAAAATCTAAACCTCATCATTCAAAGCTTCATTTATAATCTTAGTCTCAATGTTAAATATAAAAGCAATATGGGACAAATCTCTAAAGCTCGATATAGCTATTACACCTCTTCCTACTACACCTATAATTTAGTTTTAGGAATGGTCTTTCTTAAATCTCCATTCTCTTGGTATGCCCTTATCTCTCTTAACCTCCTCCTAAGCTCACTAGGTGAAGGTCAGATTTTTAAGGTATCTTCCTTAGGCTCTTTTAAACCTAAATTCTCCAATTCTTTAGTTAAACCCATATCATCAACATCAACACTCTTCTTGGCATTAAAAGGATTAGATTCATCAAATACAATGTTCATTGATTCTTTAACCATCATGGTTCTCTTGTTAAACACTCCATAGTCTATACTAGTAAAGGAATAACCAACAAAAATACCTTTTTCCTATTTTGCATCAAATTTACCTTAATTATGTCTAGTATTCAAAATAAAGAATTTACGACTAAATACTTTAAAATAACTCACCTTTAGTTTCTTCCCATAGCAAAGTTCATATGACTTTTTATCCATGTAAGGTTTTATTTAGATCTTTAGATACATGACATGCACATGTAACGACTTCTGCCTTTAGAAACATAATATTCATTCAACATTGTTTTAGTTATTTGTTGCAAAGTCCTATTCTTCCTCTCAACAACTCCATTTTTTTTAGGGATTCTAGGAGTTGAAAAGTTATGAAAAATGTCATTTTCTTCACATTATGCATCAAATAATTCATTTTCAAATTGTCTACCATGATCACTTCTAACTGAAGCAATCATGTAGCATTTTTCAATTAAACTCTTTTTTCAAATTTAACAAAAGATCTAAAACATTCATCTTTACTAGCTGAAAACATAACCTATGTAAATTTAGTATAATCATCAACAATCATATAAGCATACAATTTGCCACCTAAAGTTGCAACTCTAGATGGTCCCAAAAAATCCATAAGTAATAAGTCTAAAGGTCTAAAAGTTGTTACCATTTTTTTTTTCTTGAATGAGGCTTTTGATTGCTTGCCTATTTGACATGCATCACAAATCTTGTCATTTTTCTACTTCATCATAAGAATATCATTCATTAAGTCCTTGTTGCAAAGATTTGAAATATACTTCATGCTAGCATGACCTAACCTCATATGTGACATCCAAGCATCCTCATTCCTAGAAATTAAGAACTTAACATTGTGGTTAGAGAAATCATTCAAATCAATAGTATAGATGTTTTCCACTCTCTTACCAATAAAGACAATGCAATTATCAATCACTTTAGAAACTATGCAAGATATACCTTTAAAGGAGACTTTGAAAACTTTATCATATAATTGACTAACACTTGACAAATTATGCTTTAAACCTTCTACTAAAAGAACATTATCAATGGCAACATTATTCTTACAAATTTTGCCAATGCCAATTATCTTATCCTTGGCATTGTCTCCATATATGAAATATCCACCATATTTGTTTTTCAAGGAAATAAATTGAGAAGCATCCCCCGTTATATTCCTAGAGCATTTACTATCTACATACCATGGGCTATTCTTGAAATTCTACAAAACAAAGAAAATCATTTCACTTTAGGTACCCACATTAATTTGGGTCCTTAAGGGTAAGATACTATTATAGTTCCTAAAGCCCCTTTAGCAAATTAGAAAACTTAAACAATTTATCAAAAATAAAATTCTAGAAAACCTAGACAATTTATCAAAAAAAAAACTTTTCTAAGTGACCAAACCTACCAAAATAATCACACACACACACACACACACACACACACACATACACACAACTTTATAAAAATGCATGTTTGATCTAAAGTTGTTCCTATACACAAATCTTGATGCATCATTTCCAAAATTTCTTCTTTGTTGAAATCTTGGCCTAGAATGATTCTAAGAAACATTTCTTGATGCATTAGCATATATAGGATGTGTATGTGAATGAGTAAGCCAGGTGTGCATAGATTGTGGCATATATGCATTATATGATGATTTTGAATTTGTAAAAAAAGTATGTTTTTTCTTGGGTTCTTGCACATTTCTCCTAGATGTAGATTTTAAAGAATACATGAAAGCATGATGAATGTTCCTACATTATGTTCTAGAAGATGATGCACCATTATTAAAAGATGACCTAGGAACATGTTCTTCATCTAAATTTTTAGAACATCTAAATTTTTTCCCTTCACAAAAATAGTCTTTGCATTAGTTATTCCACTTCCTCGAGTGAAATCTAACCATTTATCATTTGATGTCTTTTTTACATTGAGCATATTATCCAATTTATCATAACTTAAACCAATATCAATAATAATATTCTCATTCTTATCATCATTAGAATGGTAAGAAGATAGTACCTCATCATCTAAGTCCATGACACAAAAATTTATGCTCTCATTTTTGAATTTATAACTATCCACTCCTCTTTCAATCTCCCATAAGGCCTTCAATACATTCTTTCCTTTCTTATCTTTCTTATCTCTTCTTTCTTTCTTACCATATCTTTCATCCTTCTCATTCTCCTTGAGAAGTGACCATTGGATTTTAAAATGACTCAGTTTTGTACGTTTAAAACAAACAACATTAGTAGGATTTTTCTTGTAATCATACTTACATTGCTCTCTTTTTTTGAAGTATGCCTTCTTCTTTAAGAATTTTTTAAAGTTCTTTGTGAGAAGAGCTATCTCATTATTGCTATCATGCTTCCTTCTTCACTAACCTCATCTTTCCTGGATTTGAATGCCAAGTTCTTCCTTCTTGATCAAGCTTCCACTTCTCTTGCTTATGACTCATTCATCGCTATCTCATATATAAGCAATGAACTTACCTATTCTTCCAAAGGAAAAATGTTAAGATCTTTAGCCTCTGGAATAGCGGTTACCTTATCCTCCCATTCCTTAAGTAAAGACCTCAATATCTTTCTAATGAGTATAACATTTGAGTATGCTCTTCCTAAACCCTTCAATGCATTAATGATGTAATTGAATCTAGTATACATATATGAAATACTTTTATTATGATGAATTTTAAATAATTCATATTAATGAATGAGCATAGACATCTTACTCTCTTTCACTTGGTTGGTACCTTTATAAGTGACATCTAAAATATGCTAAATTTCTCTAGTCATTTCACATATGGACACTCTATTAAATTAACTTTTACTTAAAGCATAAAACATAATATGAACTACCCTATAATTTAGTGAAAACAATCTTTCATCATCTAGGTTCCACTCTTGCTTCACCTTGGGAATTCTTTGGACATTTTCTGTCTTAGTGGGAATGTATGATCCTTCATTCACTACATCATATAATTTAACATTTTTGGCTTAAAGGAAAAACCTCATCCTAGTTTTCCAATACAAATACTCGTTTCCATAAAAGAAATGAGGCCTACCAACATTTTGACTCTAATAACTAGATAAACTTCCGACATATGCCATAATAGATGCTTACTCATAATTTTGTTAGAAATTAATATAAATGTGAGAACTTTTATACAAATTATAATCCCAAAAGCACTCAAGAGGGGGTTAATTGAGTGATTAAAACTTTTTTAAAACAATTAAACTAACCACCTAAAGCAAGTTAAACTAAATGCAATCACTAAACTACTATTCAACCTAAAATGATATAGAAATGTAAATGCCAAAAGATAATAATTAGACTAATAGGTAAACCACAAAATCAAGAAATAAATAAAGTGATAAGGAAAATAAGGAATATCAAAATTTATAGTGGTTTAGCAATCTTTAACGAGTACCTAATCCACTCTCTAACTACTTGTTGGAAATTTTACTAACTAACCAAGAACAGGTACAATCTTCTTCTAGGTTGAAGAGTACCCCTTACAAGACATGTTCTTCTTATTAAAGGTGAAGAGTAACCGTTGGAAAATCTTTTTATGGCAAATAAGAGCCTTCACAAAAACAATTAAACAAATAATTTAATAAGTTCAATAATCCCCCTTTTACAATTAACCAAATACTCCTAAGAAAGTGTTTCAATTAAAGCTTAATTAAATTAAGGGATCTAGCTTTTAATGAATGATATGAATGATCTATGATACACTTAAAAGCATGAAAAAACTAAATATGATAGAATTAATATACTCAAAATTTAAAAAATGTGATGACACTTCAAAATGTGAAAAATGTGTTGACAATTAGATTGAAAAATAATCTGGACAGTTTTGACCAATATCAATATAATTGCTTCCAAAAAAAACGTAAGCCTCTATAAATTTAATCAAATATTCATTGAAACCCTTGAGACCTTAAACAAATAGATTATAGTAGATTATAAGAAAAAAAATTCGGATTAAAGTGTCCAAATAAGTGAGTGAATGCTAGAACATGTAAAACTAGATAGATATGAAGTATATGATTATATGAGCTTGAATATACCAATATAAGCACTTAATGATGCATGAAATTGATTTATAAAAAATTTAACTAATTAAGCAAACTAGGAATAGTAAATTAACAACCAAGAAACTTATTTCAAAGACTAAACACGAGATTGAAGTAATGACAGACAAATTAAGATAATTTTAATAATTTTAATATATTTGAAAGTTTAATCTCAAAATAGATTAAATAGGCTTTCAAAATTTGAAACAGATTAAACACACTCTAGAATTCTTAAGTAATCAGAAAAAAAAATAATTTCACAATTTAGAAACAAATTAAGATGACTAAAATTGATATTAAAGTAAGAACAGAAAAAGCATAAACATTTTTTGTATATGTATGAGTTCAAGCTTTAATCTAATAAAATAAGCACTCTAAAGATCAAAATTGTGATCAAACAAATTCTAGAGCACTTAAACGAATAAAAATCAGTAATTTTACAAGCTCATAAACGAATTAGAAAGAATGAGAAAATGAATTAAACACAAGGTAGTGAGAAGGTTTGATAGCTTTAAGTGAGTGAGAGATTTCTATTTGTAAAGCGAAAGAAAAGATTAGAAGTGGTATATAAAAGGTTAGAAAGGATTCACTGAAGAATAAAAACTAGTTGTTTAGATTTTATAAAGTTATTAAAACTGAAGGTAGAAAACTAATTGTTACTATTAGAGAGTTATACGGCGGTTCTTGGATAGTTATATGGTTCTATATAGGTAATAGCTATCCATTATAGCTTACTAGAAAATAGGGGTTATATGGCCCTTGCTTGACTCGTCGTTTAACTCCTATTGACCTGTCATTTAACTCCTACTGACCTGCTATTTAGCTCTAGAAAAACATGAAACACTACTAAATTCAATTCTAAGTTTTAAAAAAACTTTCCTAACGTTAATCAATACTTCAAGCAAGTTTTAAAACATGACTCAAGACTATTTGACTCAACAAAACATTTAAACAATTCAAATTTATGAATTAACCTATATAGTGAGAGTTTTATGCGACTTTATGAAACCATATGTAATGTTTAATAATTTTGAGCCCTTATATCAATAACACAATAAGCAAACACTTTCAAACAAGTTTAAAACAACCTAAATCAAGTATTTAAGCTTGCTTATTCATTATTCTTGCATCAACTTGAATTTTGGTCTTCAAGTTTCAAACTTTCCATATTGAAACATCCATATAATGAATCTATCTTTCAATTTCACAAAATAAACTAAAACATTAATAATTAAACATGTTTTATTGACATCAAAACTAAGATTGAAACCTCTCTTGATTTAACATAAGTGAAAATTAAAATTACAGTAAGACTTTTTAGAGGAATAAATATGTCCAATTCTAAAAGCCATAAACTAAGTCCTCGAAACTTTACATCTGATACTTATAGTCCTATGTACACTATAATTATACAATAATTACCTCTTAGTACAGAAGATAAGCAACAATTATAAAACCTTTATGATAAATTCACTGATCATTATTAATTACATCTACCTACTTCTACATAATTATGACAACTTGTTCTGTTTGTAATCAAATATATCATAGAATTTATCACTTTGAAGATTTAGATAAAGAATATAATGAAGAACGAAATTATTACTATAATAAATTTAATTATTCACGAGGTTGTAGACCAAATCCAATAAAAGATCTAAAAGATCGAATAAAATGAGATAGAGCAGAAGAATTATATCATTGTTATAAATATTATACACAATTAACTTACCTAGAATTATAAGAACATTACTGAAAAGAACATTTATTACAAAATAAATCTATAGATGAATTATCAAATTTACATCAATAAGGAAATTTATTTCGATTACAAAATCATTAGTTATGTCTAACAATTATCAATGAAAAATATATAATCAACATTTTCTTAGAATAAATAAAAAAAACTTATCATGTTAACTCAAAGTATTAAACTCCTTAAACAACAATTAGAATACTGTCTTTCTCAAAATATAATACAAGAATTCTCATAAGAATATTTAGAAAGGAAAAAGAAAATAATAATATTTATTAGAACAGATTAAAAAAGAATTTAGCATTTTAGATAATGAATCTTCTCAACACTATCAAACCCATCAAACATGGTATACCAAAAGAATCTTAATAGAAAACTTCACACTTTAAGCATTAATATTAAAAGTTGGATAAGAAAACTACATAGAATCAAAATTATCTATCAAGCTCATCAACTAAATGAAATAGAATTAACTCCTCAATAAATACAACATTTCAGACAACGATACTATAATATAAAGGCAGATTTATTATTGACAAAAACAAGGACTAAATATCATACTTCTCTTTCACAAAACTTAGCAACATGATTGAAGTAGATATCACAGTTCATCATTTGGAAAAATTAAATTATTACAATCCTGAAATACTAAAAATCTTTAATAAATTCATTAAAATAATCTGTTCAAGCTTTTGATGAAATACAAACACCAACCTGCAAATGTCCTAATTATGAACAACTTTTATTCCACTTTATGATAAAAGCCCTCCAAGCAATGAATACAACTGAGTCATACAGTTCTAATACACGTTATTCTATCAATTTACCAATTGATACATGGATTGTCTTACTTGTATGAACTTATTAGCTGAAATAAACAAATTAGATCAATTATGAAAGGACCTTACCAAAAAATTAAATGTTAATACCAATCAAAAAATTCAATTTCAATGACTCAATTTACAAAATTTAGTAATATTTGTAAACTCGAAAATTGAAAGTCTCGAACAAAAAATTGAAACTCATAAATAACAAAATATTTCTCTTTAAAATCTCCTAACAAAGCATTATCAAAATAGACATCTTTTACCTCACTCAGTAAAACAAAAACAGTTGGCATTATTGCAAAATATAAGTAAATCATGATAACCTCTAACATCCTAGAATTAGATAATTTACAAGCAATAGAATCTAATAGAATCTTTCATGTTGATGCACTTATTTCAAAAGAAAAATTAGAAAACATTTCTAAAGCGCAATTAGATTTAAAAGATGGATAAGATTTAAAAATTCCTTCTCGATTAAAAAATATCTTTGATAGACAAAATCTTATTTATTATGGTAAAATTTTATGTGAAACACCAATTTAGATAGAATAATTCCAAGGATGTTTTCGAATAAATCCAATAGAGAAAATCAAATTACAAAACATTTACAAAAACTTTCAAAAAAACATAGCCAAAAAATTGGTTATATTCGTCTCTCAACTATCCAAATTTTAATACAATCTACTTATCAAGAAGGCATAGACTCTCCTATTAGATTAGCTATATTAGATGAAAGAATGAATGATTATAATAATCAAATATTGGAATTATGAATGGTAATTTAGCCTTTAAGAAACTAAAATTTAATAATAGACTAAAATTAAATCTTCCATTACAATCTTAACAATTCAACAAAGCTATAACAATTTCTTATAAATTTTATAAAGAAAGATTATTGAAAGAAGGTTAATATCCATTTTCTATTACTTGTAGTATTAGTTTTGCCTTAACTAACTCTCATCATAGTATTGAATTTAAGCATACCGACAAAATTTATTTAGATCAATTATTTACTGACATTGCAAAAGTAGGAATAAATATATCTCCTCAAATCACATAAATTCCTTCCATTAATCAACCTTTTAATTTACCTCCATTAATTGAACCACAACATTCATTCAATGAAATAATTTCTCACACAAAACTAGACCAAGACAGAAAATCATTATTTTGTACACAATCTTTAAAATGTGAACAACCAATTGAACTAAAAACTCATTTGAATAATGAATGAAGTGTAATAACAACATAAATAGATAAATTAAAAAATAAATTGAAAATTTAACATCACTTATTAATCAAAATTTGGGCTAAAGTAAAAGTGTCACAACATGTTAATGAGCATAATTGTTCAAACTGAATAATATGATTAGTTATATCATCACAAACAACACAATAATAATGTTTCATGATTAATACCATTAACTGCTATTTTAAAACATACATGATATATTGTTTCTGAACTCTTTGAATCTAATAGACGCCACTCTTTTAGCTTTCTTAGGATATTGAGAGTTTAGGGAGTAGACTCAAGAGATGTTTTAGAAAGCAGAGTTTATTATAGGTAAGGTAGAACATATGTCTACTCGAATGAGAGCTTACATTATATAGACCTAAAAGGTATCTAAAGGACAAATACCTTTAACTAAAGCAAAAAAAAAAAGGAAAAAGATTCATCAATGCATAAAACAATGTCAGAGATCTTTTTCTTTATAGCTAAAAAAAGAAAATTGTATAAAAACTTTGCTCAAAATGAGCTGCATAATTGATGCTTTTTCAAGTTCTCTACATAATTGCTGTTGCTATTTTTTCTTTATGTTTTTTCATCTGCAATGAATACTTCAACTTTAAAGATAGTGGGAGATTATGGCTGGCAGTACTTGAATTAATGCAATGGATAATATTATAATTGTTTGAAGATTTTCTGTTTGATGGTGTCGGCTAGTGGGGGAAGAATGCCTTTGAGATTTAATAATGGTTCTTCAAATTGTTGTTTGTAAACTAATGTATGTGATGGTATTGGTGTTTTAAATGACGATGTCATGAGAATATTATTCCCATGATAATTTGTCCTGAGTAATGCTCCTTTGATAATTTTCTGAATATTTGAAATTTTCCTTTAAGATAAGTAATGTTGAAGGTGCTAAGTAATTCCCAGTTGAATTCATATTAAAGGGGCCTAGCCATTTCTTGTTCTAAATTAGATGTAAGAAAAGCAAGGGATAATTAATGTACCTTGATTATTGAAAAATGGATAATTACTGAATACTTTGATAAAAACTTCACGTTCCTTTGTGAAATTTTCTTGGTCGATCTTAACTGCTGAGATAAAATATGCTTGAAAATGATGGAGTACTGCGACATTTCTGAGATAGATGGTGTCTACAATTCTTGTTTAAAAAAATAGATAAGTAGTTAATGGTCTGCTTCAGGGAAAATAACTCCTTTTGGTCCAAAATTTCCACAATTGACTGGATAATTTTTTTGTTCTCGTTGCTTATCAGTCTAGGTGTTTACTGCTTCAAAGCAATCAGTAAATGTTTCAATAGTTATTTTGACAATGTCTTCTTGAAAGCTTTTGGTAGGTACTGAGTTGATTCGGTCAATATTGATCTTTTTCCCAAGGGTTTTCATAGTTGTAGGTAATGATGGTTGGCTTAAGGCTGCTTTATAATTGGGTTGAAGTGATTGGGCTGTTTGTTGGGTTTTTGTGTACTTAAGAAAAGCTTTTTTTTACTTTAGTATGGTTTTTGAAACTTTTATGGATTTATGGGCTTGACCTCTAATAATAGGGGTTGCCTGCTGCCATTGATTGTAGATACCTAATTTAGGTCCATTAAAAATAACATATACTCTGGTTTCTTCCGGTTATGTTTGTTGGTTGGAAGTTGAATCCTGATTAATAGAAAGGTTTTATAATTGGGGTTGAAATGGTTGAGGTATTGACTAAATGTTTATAAAGTGACTAGGGTAGTATTTAGTATATGAGTAGCTGGGGTAGTTAGTAATTATGTTTTGAGAAATCCAATATTGGTTTCTAATTGGTTAACTTTTTTCATCAATACTCCCAGTTTTTTTTTGAACAGTTTGTACTTCTTCTTTCTTGATGGATAATTTGGCCTCTAATTCCATGATTGTTGTCATAATTGCTTCCATTCTCTGGTTAATGTATCTGCAAGAAAATTGTCAGAGGATTTGATATATTTAATAGTATAATTATATTGATGTAATTCCAACTGCCATCTGATAAGACGACCCTGGTTATAATTGCTTTTAATTTTATATATTGAAAAACCATATAAATAATGAGAATCTGTATGTACTTTAAAAGTATCAGATAGTAAATCAACCTTCCATTTTCAAAGAGCTTTTAGTAATGCCAAAATTTCTTTTTCATGAATTGGGTATTTGAGTTCGATGGGAATAAAAGTCCCATTTATATACTTGCAAAGTAGATATTTACTTGAACTTTGTTTACTTGAAGAATGCTTCTGATTATGAAGCTGTATACTTGGCTTTTGAATACTTTAAATTTGCATACTTAGAAAATACTTCTCAGTGAGAAGCTGCATACTTGAACTTTGAATACTTGAATTGGGTGGTTGTGCCAAAATACATCCAACCCATGTATCATTACTTGTATCGATTTGTAATCATTATGACTATAATTGTATAAAGGAGGTAAATTTTGACAAAGAGTTTTTAGTTTTTGTACTGACCTAGAGTCTGCTTTAGTCCATTTCCATTGCCATTTATAGCAGTATTTTAATTGTAATTGTTTTCTTTCTTTTGCTAAATTTTAAAAAAAGCCTTGATAGGATATATAATTTAATAATCCTAAAAAAATTTGTACTGCTATAACAGTATTAAATTTAATACGGAAATTGAGTAATTTTTTCAATAATATTAGGTTGTAAAGTTAAAAAAACCGTTAATGAATTGGATTCTTAAAAATTCAATATTTTGTTGAGCTAATTTTATTTATTTATTTACTTAATATGAGTCCTTTTTCTTTAAATAGAGAGAGCACAGTTTTTTCTTTGTGAAGGTGGTCAGTTTTATCTTTATTAGAAAAATAATAATGTTATCGATATAAGCTAGTGAGTATTCCTCTAGATTTTCTAGATTATTATCCATGAATCATTGATATATTCTTGGTGCTTGTTTTAATCCAAAAGGTAATACATTCCATTGATAATGTTTTTGAGGTGGACAAGAAAAAGATGTTAGTGGTTTGGTATTATCATGTAATTGTAATTGTCAATATCCTGATTTTGCATCTAATCTTGTAAACCATTTATGTCCTTTTAATTTAGTAATGATATAATCTTTTCTAGGTAATTTGTATGCATCTCCAATAGTTGATTTATTCATTTCTTTATAGTTGATAACCATTTGACTTTTTTCCTCATTTTTGTTCACTATGATTATAAACATAAAATGTTGGAGCGAAATGTTTACTAATACTTAGGGAAAGAAGCTTCTTTTTTAAGAGATCCTTACATTCTAAAGTAAATTCAGTGACATCTTATTGTGTGTAAGGAATATTATTTTTAACGTTAACTTCTTAGGTAGGATCTTTTAATTTTATTTCAATAAGTTCATAATTGTGATTTTTCTGTTGATCTAATGGATTTTCACTGCAAACTTAATCTACTAATTGCTTTACTTTGGTTTGCATAGACATAATGTTTAGAAGATGAAATTGTAAATGAAGTTGTAATTCTTCTGATTTTGTTTGAATGAGTTGTAATTTGTGATAATATGTACTATGATAAATTGGGATTCTTAAAGTTTTAATTCTTTAATTTCAGAAGTTTTTAAGTTAATGTGATGTAGATATTGACTAAAAGGACGATAGAGTTTTAAGAAATTATTTCCTAAGGTAAAATGCATTCTTAGTCCTTATTGGTAAATAAAGGGGACTATAAATGTACAATTTTCGATAAGTATTTTATTATAATAACTATCATACCAAAGAAGTTTTATTGATCCATCAGCTATTTCTATTTGTAGAGGTTTTTGTAAATTTTTCTAGGTATTTAATATATGTTTTTTTGATAAGCATATGGTTGCACCTGTATCTATATAAGTATTTACTTTTTTATTTTGAATTATCACTTGAATAAATGTAGTATTCGAATTCAATTGATATTGATGATCCTATTTCATACTTGATAAATTAAAGAAATAGTAGAGTCAGTTTCATATGTTGATTTTATAGGTTCTAAGTCAGAGTTTAAGGCAGATTGTAGGATATGTACCTTTTCTTGATATTTAGGTTATTTATGTTTTCTTTTAGGATAGTCATTTGCATAATGACCTTCTTCTTTACATAGCTAACATTTGCAATTTTTCTTATTATGAGGAAAAAAAATTTATTTAGGTTTATACTTTATATATGATTTGTGTCGAAATAATCATTTATACGGTTTAAAAGTTTTCTTTGAAAATTTGTGGATAATTTTTGCAACGATAATATTTTTTCCCAAAACAAATATTTTTTATATCTAGGTTTTTTATAATAAATAATTTGGGATTTTGATTTATATTGAGGCTGAAAGCCATATTTTTGTGGTACTTTTGAATTTTTTTAACAACATAATTGAATGTTTTGATGTTTCAATTTTCTTTATAATGTTGCTTATAGGCATTTTTTGCTAATATTTCGCAAAAAAATAGTTGTAGTGCCTCCTAAATTATAATCTATTGTATTTTATTGATATTTTTGATCTAATAGTTCAGTTACTTTCTTATTTAAAGGATAAGGTAGTTTAAGGATAAAAACATAAACATAAAATTGTTGTTCAAAAGATGGTAATAGATAATAATATTTTTAAAATTCACATATATATTATTCTAAGTAACATATATCACAGATACTCATATTATTTAAGTGCTATAAAGCTTTTTTTCATTCTTCATAAATAGCTTGGTGTTCAAAATTTAAAATATATTTTCCAAAAAAATTCATAATAATTTCTTGGACGATAATTCCAAAAGCTAAAAATAATGTTAGTGCATTTCTAAAAGATTTAAAAGTTTTTATTCATTCAGCATTTTGTATTAACCAAGCAAAAACTGTTCCCTTTGTTTTATAAATAACAAAATTATAAAAAAGTCTTTTTTATAAATTTTTCAAATGGTTTTTCTATTTGTAATAATAATGATATTTTATTAGTCCATTCTTCTATTAAATTTTCTGGATGAGTAACATAATCTAAATCGAGGATTCCATTTAATCCTAATGAGACTAATTTTGGATTGTATTAGGATGGATACTTACGAATTTTGTTATATGTTTTATAATAACCATATCTATTTATATTATCTTTATTATATATAGGTTGATATTCCCATCATAATTGTAACTTTGATTTCTATCTCTTTTTGTTTCGTTAGATTTAAGATATCTATCTTCTCAAACTTGTTTGTATTAAAATTATAACGAAATAACAATGAGGGATATATAAAAAAGAAATTCATAATTAGAATATTCCTAAGGCCTAGTAGAATTTGTTTATGAAAAAGAAGTTATTTTCATGATATATTATGAAATAAAAACATTTATGCATAGAGATTTTAAATTTAAATTATTAGCCAAAAGAATGATAGAAGACTACATCACAAAAGAATATAATCATTTATATATATAATTAATGCAAGAGCATTAATTTTTAAAAAAGATATTCAAGATTTTGATCTAAAAAAAACATTTACAAAATGGCAATATTTTATTTTATTTTTATATAGATTATATAAAGGGATATTATTTAAAAAGATAATTTTTATTTGAAATAAATGGCATTCCATAATAACAAGCCTCCATAATCGCTACCATTTCTAGATAGAAAAAAGGTCAAAATGTTTCCGCAAATGTTCCATCAATTCTTATGGTGGATATCCATAGACTATTCCCTATTTCCCTTAAATATAAGGTCTTTCCTTCCTAGCAATTAATACTCCTAATCTCAGTTCTCATGAATTTCTATTAGGACTCAAGCTAAGTTTCTTGGGGCTAATACAAGAAAAACAACTCAAACTTCAAAATTCTCCTTTAAAAAGGATTAAAGAATAGAAATTCATGATTGACTAGATTTACTCTATTCAAATTTTAGAATAAGACCTTTCAAAATTTTATGTTGTCTAATTGATTGTATATCTACAAATAACATCTTAATCTAGAAAATAAGATACTATAATGAGAGAATCTTTACAACTACAAGATCAACAGATATGGACAAAATTTTGAGACTAAAGATTGAATAGGATTATCAAACTTCATCGATATTAACATTGACATATTGGAAGAATGGGGAAAAACCACATTGACCACCAAGAGCATGCCAAATGTTCCTTTATTATTTGTTACATAATTGCTTTGAGTATTAGGAAATGTATGCCGAAGTTTTATATCTTTATAATAATGAGCTTAAACATGAACCAATTCTAAATAGGACAAACAAATGCATATTTGATGGAAATATTATTTGATAATCTTGGTCCCTTATCTTCCAGTTCAACATCAATCTTACCATGAATTCATTTATAAATAAGATTACTCACTAATTTGAAGCATATGAAACTTTTTTTAGAAAATTTTTATAAAAGGTTGAGAATGTTGTGAATTTAGTTTTTGAAGATGAATTTAGATGACATTGTAAGTTTTAATAATTTATTTATATATATAATTTATATTTATACCAATGATAATTTTTCATTAATGTTTGGATATAATGATATAGTAATTTATTGTAATGTTGTTATTTATGTCCTTTACTGTAAAACTCAAATCATAAAACCCAATAAACCCAACCTAACCATTAAGCCTAAAACCGAAAAACCTAATCCAAACCTTAGAAAAATCCATAATTAAGGTTGATTTCATATTTTTTTATCTCTTCTTCCCTTCCTTTATCATAGATGATGACAGCCTCCATTTCCCTCTTTTTCTTTAAGTTTTTTCAAGGCTTAATCTATTTTCTAGTTTCATATGGTGATTTTGTGAGCTAAGGGGTTAGAGTTTGGTTTTATTGTGATTAGAGTGTGTGCTTGGGTGCATGCAGAGTGAGTGTGGCAAGTTGGAAGTGCGAGAGAGTAAGCAAAGAGAGAAGAAGAGAGAGGAGCAAAGGGAGAGGGAAAGAAAGAAGAAAAAGAAGGAGAAGAAGGCGCTAGAGTGGGAGAGGGAGTGAGAGAGGGAGGTCGGAGATGGGGGAGTGAGACAGGACATAAGTGGGCCAAAAGAGTAAAGAAGATGAAAAGGGGGAAAAAGAGAAGAAGAAAGAAAAAGAAAGAAGAAGAAGCTGCCATTAACCAATGATTAGTAGGGGCAATGAGAGTCAAGAGAGAGAGAGAGAGAGAGAGTGAGTTGGGAAGGAGAAATAAAATAAAATAAAATAAAAATAATAAGGAATAATAATAATAATGATAATAAAATTATAAATAGGATAAATCTGAAAGTTTGGAAAGTTACGGGTGTAATTTGTGATTTTGAAAAGTTTAAGATTTGTATTATAATTTTAGGAATTTTAGAGGGGTTAAATAAGAAATGTGTTATTTTAGGGTATTTTGAGGAATTCATGAAAAATCTTAGGATAGTTAGTAAATAAAGAAATTAAATTAATTAAAGTTATTATTTATTTATTTAGTTTAATCAAGAATTTTATAAATAAGTATTGAAGACATATTAGATAGAGATGAGAAAAGAATTGTGTAGAATTTTGAAGTTTCAAAGTTCAGGTAAGTGGTTAACTAGAATATATTTCTTTTATGTAATTTTTTTTACGTATATGGTTAAATGTAAATTTCGTGATATATATATATATATGACACGTGTTTTATGACATTAAGTGTATATATTAGCATATTTAAATGTTATATGATCATTATAAATATCAAATATTTCTTAGATGCTATTAAAATTCAGTGAGTTGATATATTGATTGTTTAGTTGAATGCATTGAAATGTTACTATTTATTTCTATGTGTTTATGCTTTGCGATTATTTGAATTATGATGCATTGATTATGTGAGTATATGATGAAATTATTGAATGAGACAAAATGTGGTTGAATATTATATTTAATGATAATTGTTTGATAAAAATGACATTTTACTTGAATAATGGTACATTGGAAAAGGGAATGGTAAAGAATTAATTGCTTATGTGGAACATAGTATATTCAATGGTCATTGACATGTAGGACATTTCAGGTGGAGAAACATACTTATATGATTTTATTAAACACTAGTAAGGTTTTGAGATATTTTCGATAGAGAAGTATTCTATGTGATTTTATTAAACATCAGTAGGATGTCGAGGCATTTCTAGTGATAAAATATCTTGTAATTTTTTTTTACATATGTTTTGATGAAATTAGCTAGCAAACCGTTGGACATAGCTCTACTAGGCAAGTGGGGCCTTTTTACTAAAATATGGGATTGTCATGAGAATTATGCTAAGGAATTGCCAAAAATGGTTGTATTATATGGTATGATAATATGTTTGATAAATATAATGAGTTTTTATGTTCTTTCTTACACTTTATTTGTTATCATATGTTCTTATTGTCCATATTTGTTTTTGAACATGTACTTTTTAGTTACTTTTATTGAGTTTTTAGGTCATTCCTTACCATTTAATTTTTCAGGAGATATTTAGTAGTATTCAATTCATCTCAGTTTTCGCGTTTTGCTTCGTTGATCGGATTAGGTAAGTCAGTTAGTCACAGGATGCCGCATGAGTCAGTTTTAGTTAGATTTTTTTTCGTTATACTTCGACACTTTAATTTCCTTATGATATTGTTAAGATTGATGATATATTTTGGATAGTTACTGTATTTACTGGTATTGGAAACCGTAATTTTATTAATGATCATGCTTCCCTTTTGTTTCAAGTTAATTGCTTTTGATTTATAGGACATGATCAATTAAGATTGAATTGTGGTTAAATAATGAATTTAGAGTTTTTTTTATTTGAGAATTTAATTGAAAAGTTAGGGTTATTGTGAATTAGAAATTTGTTAACTGAAATGGGAATTGAGTATTTTTGAAGCACGAGCATTACATTAACATTCATATTAATGGTCAAAATTATATAAGTAAAATAAAATATATAAATATGTAAGGAATTATTTATATAAAAATATCATAAGCCATGCTACAAATTCAAATTTTTAGACATAATGAAATAATAGATAATTTATAGAAAGCTATTCTAGGCAATATCATTTTAAAAAATTTAAAGAGCATTTAGAAGTATTATTAAGAGCCTAATTTTCTTGCGTGATAGAGTTTTGGTTACAAAGAATTCATATTCCTAATATTAATACTTCCAAGAGTATTAAATTAAAATATACAAAGAACATTGTTTAAAATTTTTTTGAAAGTAATAATGATAATAATATAGATTGGTACAGTTATAATTGATAATAAAACTGCATGATTAATAGAAGAGTAAGGATAAAAGAGTTATTGCATCAAAATATTTACCTTAAATATTTTATATATCCATACTCCCCTATTAATCAAAAATTATTTTCTAAAATTAGAATTAAAGCAATACTATAGTTCAAACTCAAAAGCTGTGAAAACAAAATATATTTACAGCTTATTGGTTAATTATAACACAATTTCAAATTGGAATGTAGAAAATTATATACTTTAATCTTGTCAAATTTAAAACACAGCGCTTCAAATTTTTCGGAATGAAAAAGCAAAGGAAAAAAAAAGGGACCTTTTAGTTTCACCTCTATTTTCCTATTGTGATTTCTAGATTTTGTTTCGCAATTTTTGTTCGTTTGTTTTTTTTGAAATAAAAATTTATTTAATTATTAAAATCAATTTATTTACATTTTTAATTAATGATAATAATTAAAAAATAATTTTATT